>JACCPG010011396.1:0-111105 GCA_016069955.1 Drepana arcuata
TTTATTTATTTATTTATTTATTTAATATTTTGCAACAGCTTACAATTTTATAAACTGACAGTATACCCTGATGGGCGTAGCAACACAATAATTTTCTTTTTCCTTAAATTAATACATACTTCAATATTAAATTTACTTAAAATTATGATTTCTCAAACGCATGCAGGTTTCCTCTTGATGTTTCACCGTAATTCTCGTGGCGTGATACTTAAGTTAGAAAAAAACCTATCGGCTTTGGAACTATAAATCTTTTACTTAGAGGCAACTACTCTTAACTCTCGGCTACCGCTACCACGGGTAACTGTTCTGAATTGTAGAAAAATCTTTATAGTTTTTTTTTTTTTTAGTTTGTTACCAGTTCGGTCAAGCAATGATGATTTTAATGTACACAGCAATATTGAACTGTATTTAAATCACAATCGGCATAATATAATTTGCAATTCAAATCTCGAGTAGGGAACTGTAGTAACGAGTGGTCGGTAAATTGGGATTTTGTTCACATTTCAGTTTAAATGCGGTGCGACGGATCGGAACATTTTCAATTACAGATAAATATCTGCCGGCCTACTTACCGGAATACGAAAATTTTCATGAACTCATCCCAGTTAAATTCGCATACGAACTCATTTCATGCTTTAATAGGAAATGCACTTATATTTAACTCACATAGGTAATTTACGATTTTACAGTACGATTTTCTTTTTAACTTCTTTATTTAATTATATCGATATGTTCATAATGATATACCAGTAAATAAATTAGAAAAAAACACTCAAGTTTCGGAAATTTCTAATATTAACTAGCTAACTTGACAGATAGTGACTCTGTAGCAATTTCTCAGACACCTCAAAATATTTACCAATGGCGTAATATTTACTATAAAACAGATGGCGAGTCTATCGCCGTTACTCAAGAACGACTATACATATGCATTTGCATTGCTTCTCAGACGTATGCAGGTTTCCTCTCGATGTTTTCCTTCACTTAAAGCTTATGATGTAGCCAATTTAATTAGATAGTGTTTTCTTGGATGCTGTGGTTACCTATAATTGTGGAAAAACAAAAAATTCATTCGAATAAAGGAATAATAGTTGTGATCCATCACTGTATCAACATTGCAGTTGATACAGACCACCGGGAAGGTACTAGCGATGTTGACAACTCAACACACTCGACCACTTCACATCTGATAATCTGCACCCAGCGCCTCGTTTATGACGACGCTGCGGCCCTACCTCCCGACCGACCTAGGGCCGCCCCTGAGCTTAACAAAATCAATAAATGATACAATAAAACCAACTGAACATTACGCGTAACTTTATATACAATTCCCACAATATTGGCATTAATAATAATATAATATATCCTCGCGCCTTCCCTCAAGGGTCCCCGAAGGGGTAGGCAGAGGTGAATAGGTAATACCCACCCACACACCCACTTTCCGCCAGAGGTATATTAGGTGCCAACGTGACAGATGGCGAGTCCATCGTTACTCAACTTTGACTACATACGCCTTTGAATTTCTTCTCAGACGTATGCAGGTTTCCTCTCGATGTTTTCCTTCACCGTAAAGCTCGTGGTGTGACTAATCACTGTACTTAAGTTCAGAAAAATTCATTGGTACAGTCGGGATTCAAACTTGCGACCTTTGCGTCGCAGGCAACTGTTCGAACCATTCGGCCACCACGGCTTATATTTGCATTAATGACCACAATATCGATCGATCAACCTTTATAGAGCTTTAATTTATGTAAATAAATAGACAAGTAGATGGTCAGTCGATATCGTGACGGTATAGATAGTATCCACGAAGACGCGCCCCACTATTCTTCCCTGCGGTTGACAGTATTATCGGTAGACAATGATAACAAGTGCACACGCACAATTAATAGACTCGGGTCATACACCACGCATCCTGCGACCCCCTCGACTAGAAATTGGTGGGACCCGTCTTCGTGGTTGGCACTATCTAGCGCTGGAATGGTTGCGATTGACACGGAACCGGAAACAATGATGGTTTTGAGAGTAAGGTCTATGCCCTGAAGTGGGCTGATAAAAGCTGAATAAATTGATTGATTCAAATAAATTTCTTTTGTAGCTATATTGCCCTCACCAAGGCAAAAAGACAATAATAACAAAATAGCATTTAAATTAATACGACGAGAATAAGTCCCCTTTCATCTCTTATTCAATACTCTTTTATCTTGAGCATCTTTATGGGGGAAAATTTGGTGGGAATTCTAATTAAATTTCTTGAGGAGGCGTCACCCCGACAATGGGACCCAACGCGAGTGCTTCCCAAACCTACGGAGTCTGGCACAAGTCGTGTGCGGTAAGCGATTCGGAGACATCACGTAATAAAAATAATAAAATAAATTTGTTTAGAAAAATTAAAATTCAGAGCCGTGGTGGCCGAGTGGTTCGAGCAGTTGCCTGCGACGCAAAGGTCGCAAGTTCGAATCCCGGCTGTACCAATGAGTTTTTCTGAACTTAAGTACAGTGAGTAGTCACACCATGAGCTTTACGGTGAAGGAAAACATCGAGAGTAAACCTGCATACGCCTGAGAAGAAATTCAAAGGCGTATGTATAGTCGTGCTTGAGTAAAGGCAATAGACTCGCCACATGTCACGTTGGCACATAGAATATATCCCTGGCAGAACGTGTGTGTGGGTATTACCTATACACCTCTGCCTACCCCTTCGGGGACCCTTGTGGGAAGGCGTGAGTATATATTTATTATTGTAATATTATTAATAAAAAAAAACTTGTACTTTATTATTATTTTGACTCCAACAATGTTTGATGTACTACGAACCTGCAACTCTAGAATAAAGGAAAATTAATAAACTTTCTTAGTACATTGTAAGTTTTTTATTTTTATTATTATTACCAATTTACTTAAAATAATTTAATTATAAAGAAATTACAATCTATAAGACTGACGACAATCGAGGTAAGAATTGAAGTGAAGTGCGGGGTCGAGTGGTCTCAGGTCCACGGGGCCTCGTGTTGCAGATTCAGCAATTCCCTCATTTCGCAATACATTCTACGAATGCATGCAATCGGCGCGTGATCCTGTGTCAGCAATATACTTAGTGACGTAGAATGTAACATATTATTTGTCAGTCTCATTTGCTTATACATATCTTCACGCCGAGTCCCTATCGGGGTAGGCAGAGAGTATAGAGTATAGTACTTAGAGTGTAGTGAGTACAGTGTTTTAAAACCCTTGCACGACTATACATACTATACTCTTTGAATTTATAATAATAATATAATATATCCTCACGCCTTCCCACAAGGGTCCCCGAAGGGGTAGGCAGAGGTGTATAGGTACCCATATACCCACACACCCACTTTCCGCCAGAGGTATATTAGGTGCAAACGTGACAGATGGCGAGTCCATCGCCGTTAAGCAAGCACGACTATACATACGCCTTTGAATTTCTTCTCAGACGTATGCAGGTTTCCTCGCGATGTTTTCCTTCACCGTAAAGCTCGTGGTGTGACTAATCAATCAATTTGAATTTATTCTCAAGCGAATGTATGTTTCTGTCGATGCTTTCTGCCACCTTAAACCTCGTGGTGCGATTTATCACTACTTAAGTTTTGAAACCTCATCTTTGCATTCTTATGAGTATGATGGCGATATCCCATCACTGCGTCTTGTCGCTCGCACCATAGACTCAGTGTCCAATTTGTAGAGGCTCACGATTTACGGTCGGCCGGCGGTATTGTGCCGTCGGTATGTACAAAGTTTTATGATCATACCCTTACCCGCTAAATACTCGCTATTGTTACACACATAATTTTGTCCAAGAGTACATTCATTTCTTCACCAATTTTACAAAAACGTACATCTATATGCATACCTATATAAAAATGTATGTTTATTTGTATGTCCTTTATAGTATCGTAATCGATTTTAATGGTTTTCTGAATTTTCTCTGTTTCTTGAATAATTCATCACTACCAACAATATTTTTCTGTCACTGTTTTACGTACCAAACATTAACAATTTTTAAATCTTAAAAAAAAATATTTTTATATATTTAAACAACACTATTATTTGCGGTAGTAGTAAATTTGCGGTAGTAGTAAATTTGCAGTAGTTCCCGAAATTAGCCCTTTCAAATCAATATTCCAATGTCATATGCAAGGAGCCATGGAAGTATAGTTTCACGCCGATTCTGCAACATTTTTTTTTATGAATGTCGAACCGGTTCTTTATTTCTTCTGTGAAAAGTTACACCATATCCAAAAGTCACCATATCATTTAGAATGATAGCACTGGCAACCCTAATCTCTGCTTATGCACTGGAAAGCAGTTACTCTAGACCGGTAATTACGATTCGACCTTTTCTCGCTCCCGGTGACAGTAAACTTTTATTGCCAGTAAAATTAACGTTCGGCCAACTGAATCAATACCAACGTTACTTCACGATTATGTGGAACCACGTCCGACACGCATTATAGACCTAAAGAAAATCCAGGGCTAGAAATATTCTTAATTAATTATTTCTAAATTAATTAATTCTTAATTAATAATATTTAGTGGTCTAGTGGTTAGAGCTCCTGACTACGAAGCTTAAGGTCGCGGGTTCGATTGCAGCTGAGGGCAGATATTTGTGTGATGAACACGAGTATTTGTACCTTAGCCTTGGATGTCCTATATATATTTATCTTTTTATATTTTACGTATATAGGTAAATATATACGTATATATCTACCTATGTAAGTAAATATATCGTTGTCTCTCTAGTTACCATAAAACAAGCTTTGCTTAATTTGGGACTATGTCAATTTGTCTGGAATTGTCCCTAGGTATTTATTATTATTATTATTATATTACTATTAATAACCTCACAAAATATGTATAGCTCACTTCCTTTCAATAAAGTCATATCGAATTTACATTTAAAGGTAGAAATAAATACGTTATCCATTCTCAAAGAGCTTGATTTAATTTCGGTACCTGGAAACGCTCGCTAGTGCCTAACTCAATATTACTTTATGCACACTAATGCATTTTTGCACAACCTTGTAACAGTCGTAACTTCCGTAAATGTATCGAATTTACCGTTGGCTGTAAATAATGTTACATTTTAAGCATCGGAAGATACATTTAGTCTGCTTCGTTTATACGATAGTGCATACAAACTACTGTTCTATATTCACTTACTATGTAGGTTTAGGCCCCTGCATAGCTTAGTTAAAGTAACTCATAAAGAATTTTATACATTGCCCATCTTGCCATACAAATTGGTCATTTGTTATCCTTTATAACATTCTGTATTTTTTGTCGTTCTGTATGTACTATTATTAATAAAAAATATTTTTACAGCGCATAAAAATAGATGTTCTATTTCATCTCGCCAAGGTCATCAAAGACTACCATATAAAATATAAGTAGAAAGAAAGACCTGTATCCACGTCTCAAAACCATATTAAAAACACTTGAACTGTCTGTCAAGTGTCAAAGTCACACGGACGTCCTTTGGAAAAAAAACACGTAGAAAGATATCGTAAACCTCCGAGCGACTAGGGGAAAGCCAGTTTCCATACCTGTTTCACAATAAATATTCTTTTTGGATCGCCATTTGATATCTGTTCGTGATATTTAATAGATATTCTTTTTAGAAACTATCAGAATGGCGTCTATACCCCTAATGTATGCCCAAGAAGACTGCGAGCTGGGTGGAAAGGAATCGATTGAGGTAAAAACCAATTGCGAAACATACTGTTGTTTAATTGTTTATATTTTGTGATTGAATTAAATTGTGAGGATGACCTTCAGAATACTTTTGTTGAAAACAATTGTCTGAAATGAGTAATCTGCTGTAATTTACATGTAAAATCTTGTGTTATCTCGATCAGTAATGTAAATAAGAGATGTCAAATTATAGAATTATATCTAGACGTCATTCAGCTTGCGTTGTGTTTCTACAGTTTCGCCATGATAAGAATTAAATTACACATTTTTCATATAGTAAAATGCTCTATTTGGCTTTTATTTACTTACATGGTTTTATTATTCTGCTTCTTATAATTGGACCCAGAAATGATGGATATGAAGTGTCAGTGTACAATATTATGTCAATAGAGATATATGGGCACAATTTTAATATATACAACCTAAATGTTATTATTTTTTGATAATAAGTTGCCCTTAAAATGTGAATAACTCACAAAGAACAGAAAACATGATGAGTGGTTTACATATATTACTCATCATACAACAAGTGTGTACCCTTAAATGTATGCATCAATGCAGCCTACATTATAAACCTGTATATATACATATATAATAAATAAATATGATATATCCTCACGTCTCCCCACAAGGGTCCCCGAAGGGGTAGGCAGAGGTGTATAGGTAATACCCACACACCCACTTTCCGCCAGAGGTATATGGTGAGTCCATTGCTGTTACTCAAGCACAACCTTACATACGACTTTGATTTCTTCTCAGACATATGCAGGTTTCCTCTCTATGTTCTCCTTCACCGTAAAGCTCATGGGGTG
Source organism: Drepana arcuata (assembly GCA_016069955.1). Taxonomy (NCBI): domain Eukaryota; kingdom Metazoa; phylum Arthropoda; class Insecta; order Lepidoptera; family Drepanidae; genus Drepana; species Drepana arcuata. Next base: position 6,527 of record JACCPG010011396.1, read on the forward strand.
ACTAATCACTGTACTTAAGTTAAAAAAAACTCATTGGTACAGTCGGGATTCGAACTTGCGACCTTTGTGTCGCAGGCAACTGCTCGAACCACTCGGCCACCACGGCTTATATACATATATGTTCAGATATATTTTTTCTGCATAAAAAGGGCCTTGATTAATATTATTTTTGCAGGATGACTTTGCCTATCGCAACAATGTGCTCAATGCAGACAAGGAGATTCGTCTTGGTTTTGTCCGCAAAGTGTATGGCCTGCTCTCAGTGCAGTTGATGGCCACCATAGCTATTGCAGCTGTATTCATGCTTGTTGAACCCGTGCAGGGGTTCATACACCGGAAGTAAGATATATAAATGTTTACTGTAACAATAACAAAAATCATGGGTCACATGAAGTATTGCAACAAATATTCAAGACCACAAATGGGACAGATGTTTTGACATTTCTTAATTTCCTTCTCATGATTGTATTTAATATATGAGACTCTTACACAGTGTGCAATGCAGAACAAAACAATATTGGGTATATTTTATTACTTCATCAAAAATATTTTTAATTCTTTCCAGTGATTGGATGGTATTCCTGGCATTCTTCCTGAGTTTTGGCACGGTGATTGCTCTCATTGCTAAGAGGAAGGACTCACCAGCTAATTTGTACTTGTTAGCAGCTTTCGTAAGTACACATTCTGTTAAAAATAAGAAAGTCGTTTATGTAACTTGGTAGCAAGAGGTCTGTAATTCTAGTTCTTTCTTCCTACTCTCTGCCTAAATCAAAGGTATAATGTGATTAATCCTGGTTCTTACTATGATGCTATTCCTCTCTATTTTTGTATACATATTCCTAAGATGAGGAAGGAAACATTTATAGTAAATTATTTCCCTAACCATTTCAAATTTCTGTTGTTGACTATTGTTTGTGCCTTTCAATTTGTTGAATTAGATAAAGATTTTAATGAAATCTTGCAGAGTATTTGCTTAATTGATAACAAAAACTGACATATTACAATTTGAGCTGTAGCTTCAAGAGTACTTGAAATCACCAGCATGTATGACGAGACTCAGTTGGGTCTGTAAGTCCAAAAACTGGTGCTCTACTCTCACTGCCAAACCTACTTAGCGCCATGATGTTATGTATTTAACTGTAATTTTGATTGATCTTTCAGACTGTAGTCCAAGCATACACCGTGGGAGTTGTGGTATCATACTTCAATACAGCAATAGTACTACAAGCTCTTGGAATCACATTTGCCGTTGTCTTCTCCCTAACTCTCTTCACACTCAACACCAAACGCGATTTCTCTTTCATTAGCTATGGGTGAGTGACTGTGTGTTGAATTAAAATGGATAACATTTGACTGATCCCTATAATATGAAGTTGCAAATTCGACCATAATACATACATTATAGGTGTATTTGTATTTATGCTTTTCCTGAAGGCAGATGCTTATAATCCAGTCCTTTTTAGGAGAGATATTATTAGATGAACTGCTACATATTATCTTTTTAACCCACTAGTGAGGGAGTGAAATACCCTAAACTTGATATATTCGAAACGCTCATTCGCAGCAGTTGTGCTGTGTGCTAGCGAGGTCTTTGGATTTCTTAAACATATGCAGTTTTAACCTATACACAAGAATATGGGAGACTGATTCAAGCTGCTACTATTACTCTTTATACTACTTCTTTAATCTTAATACTAATTGATCTTTGTATCTCCCTAGCATGGTGGCCGGCCTTAGCGTTCTGATCATCGGTGGGCTTATTCAGATCTTCCTTCAGAGCTCCGCCTTTGAAGTGGCCCTGTCCTTCACCGGAGCTATCCTCTTCAGCTTCTTCCTCATCTTCGACACGCAGCAGATGATGACCACCCTCTCGCCCGAGGAGTACATCCTGGCAACCATCAATCTATACATGGACATCATCAATCTGTTCCTGTACATTCTGCGCATCCTCAATGAGATGAATAGTAACTAGGTTGTTTGAATTATTTTTGTTATTGCGTATATTTTCTTGGATTTACTCTACAGATGTCAGTCGTGCTGACATTTCTTACAAGTGCTGGGATTTTTCGTTCAGATTTTAATTGTCGCTAGTATATTTTTGAAAGTTAAGAATCATTGCGCTACGTACGTAACCCCATTGTTTTCCCTAATTTCTAATCAGTTGCAAAACAGGGCGAAAATTTCAAACGTTTAGAGAACAACAAAAGAGAAGGGATACAAAAGATTCTTACCAGTTTAATGCAGGTTTCAATTTTTTTTTATAAATTATGAAAATATCACTGTAGAGTCGACTGTACTGCAGAGTAAAATATGCGAAAATATACATAAAAACAGGAATGATATATACTTCACGTAGTTTCAGATTGACTTTTGAGTCATCACTACTTAGCATTTAATTGCACATTGTAAATGTTTTGTATTATATTACTGTGTTAGGCTGTGACCGTGGACTGGGAGATTTAGTATTATCTTTTTTTTAATTGATCATACACACTTCTGTTTATTCAATGATATTACAATCAAAAGCACAAATTCGTATAGTTATAACAATATATAATCGATTTGATAATAGGGATTGATTTATATAAATTGGCATTCCATACTATGAACATACAAATCTATTTGTGATAGAAAGTAAGTACTTCGTTTATTATTTTTGAAGCACTCATTGTTGAAATGTAAAATATATATTGTGAATTACTTGAAAATGTTATATTTAATTGAATACCCACCTTATGTACAAGACCAATAGATTATAATCGCGTAAATTATGCGGAAAGGCATCGGGAACAATAATGGAAACGATGAAAATGACATTATATATTACACTAAACATTATTCCATACATCACATTCCATTAACTAAAAGGCATTACAAAATATGTACATATACATTTGGAACTAATTTACAAGTACCTGATGCGAGCTTCAAGTAAAAAGTTATGTTAAAGACTTTTTACAAATCTGCTAAGGCTTAAAAGGCATACTTTTGTATGTACGTAAGCAAGTGTTTCCGGAACCGTGTATTGCTTGATTACGGTTTAACCGGCGTTTAGCAAAATTTTCATCATTTATGAATGTTATTGAAATTTAAATGAGAAATTGCCCAGTAATAAAAAAATGCATGTTAGCCGTTCGAGTAGTCCTCTGCAAATTCTGATGCCGCCTGTACCAGAGTTTTTTCTGAACTTATGTACAGTGATTAATCACACCACGAGTTTTACGATGAAGGAAAGCATTGTGGCGATACCTGCATTGTCTGGATGCAGTCGTGGTTGAGAATCGGCGACATATTCGCCATCTGTTACGTTGATACCTAAATGTATATCCGCCTAAGGTGTAGCTACATCTCTCCGGCGAAAATAGTGTTGTCTACACCTCTGCCTACTAATTATTAACCATTGTGAAGATCTGGGAAGTTACAAATTAAAAAAAAAAGATTAAAAATATATTTGTTGAGATTTTTACATTTAAAAAGAAAAATATTTAACCAGCCAAGAGCACAAAAGGGACTGCGGGATAAGACCTTAATCCGACCGTGCCTAGCGGGAGATCCATTCACAATTAAATTTTTATTCGGTGGTTGGTTCAATCAAACCTTAAAAATGCCTTATAATATCGAAAAGGTATGTCATCTAACACATGCATGCAATCTGAGAATGTATTATATGTATATTACTGTTATTAAGAAAAGGATATATGGTACATTGAGTAAGGGCTACGTGGTTGACATTAATATATCTATTTACGTTGAATCATCTTGTTTAAAGGAGACACAGTCTAACTATTCACACAGGAATATGGATTCTCGTTCAGTCTCACTCCTCAACATACTTCTATGTAAACATACCCAGTACATAGCAACACACAGCGCTAGTGTTGCTAGACGTAAAATAAAAGGAAATATATTTAACTGTTGACAAGGGCATCACTATTTCATTGTTTCATCCACAATACCTAATCCAATCTTCCGATCACTTTCATTTTCCTTCGGCTCGCTGCCAATTGAATGTATTTCTAAATGTATTTTCATACTGTTCTCGCTAGAATCGTCACTATTTGTTAAACTGTCGGCTCCTTTCGTTTCTTGTTCTTCACTTAATTGCGGTGATGCTGGGTGCGGTCTGAAAACAATTGAATCATGGAACAACTCTTTCGAAAACAGACATTTATTTTAACACATTTAAATATATTTGTAGTAATAGACATTAAGTTCGTTGAAAAAAGTACAAGAACTTGCATCAAGTTGGGCTCTACATTTCCCTCCTTGTAATATCCAGTATTGTGTATAGTACAATAACAACAGTATAGTAGAATGTTGTGAAAAGTTAACTATGTAATCCGACAAATTTCAAACTAATTATTGTACCTATACAACCTGTTCAATCAAGCATTTGTGAGAAATTTGCCGAATTAAATTGTATATACAGTGATAGGAATGTCGTCGGCGTTGTCCTAATTGTTCTGCTTCGTATTATGTACCATCGCATATTAGAACGGAATGTCGTCGGCGTTGTCCTTAATTGTTCTGCTTCGTATTATGTACTATCACATTTTAGAACAACTGTACCATTTTGTAAGGCGCCTATATATGCATTTACTTTCAGAAGTCACTCAGGTTCTGAACATACCTGATGACATCGTCCAAAGTCTTAAGCCTGTGCGCAGTGTTGGTTTTGGTGAGTATAGCCTTGCAGCATTCCCTGTGCTGCAGCAGCTGGTCGAAGGTGTCGAACTTGTCGCTGCAGCCGTAGCACACCTCCTTGTTGTGGCACGTCTCGTGGACCATCAGGTCTGTCGACGTCACGAAACCTGGAACGGGAAGCAGGGCCTTGTTGCAGAAGACGAAGGGACGAAGAGATGATTAAATGGGGCAGAGGGTAATCATGGCCAACCTCTTTCGCTTCATCCACAATTAACTTCTCCAAACTAGTTTATACTTAACTAGCGGTCCGTCCCGGCTTCGCACGGATGGACATATTTTTCTTTTTTAAGAAAATATAGCCCATGTCACATAGGCTGAATGTGGCTTTCCACAATCCAATTCAATTCTTGTTGAGCCAATTCGTTACAAACATACTTACTTACAAATCTTTCCTCTTTATAATATTATAGAGATATAGATGATCACCTGTGTCGAGTGCCCTAAAATTCCCACCCTTGGATGATCAATCATCTCTAAATACAAATGTATATGTACTCACTGCGTCTACATATAACACAGACGTGTTTGAGCGGCTTCTCATCTTCGCAGTCATCTTCAGTCTTCCGCTTCACAGACTTGTACGAATGGTGAGCTATCACGTGCGCCTGAAAACAACACAATTTTACTGTTTATTTATTCATTTGTCACGTTGGCACCTAAAATATATCTGGCGGCAAATGGGTCTGTGGGTATCTATCTACACACCTCTGCCTACAGCTTCGGGGACCCGTGTGAAGGCGTGATTCGAATTTGCAATCTTAGTGTTGCAGACAACTATGCGAATTAGTCTGGACCCTGGCTTACTGTATAATACAAATTTGTGTCTATAAATGTGGTTAAAATACCTTATATACCTTGGGACAATTCCACACAGTTTGACCTAGTTCCAAATTAAGCAAACCTTGTGTGATGGTAACTAGACAACGACGTATTTACTTATAAAGATAAATGCATAGAACATCCAAGACTAAGGTACAAATACTCGTGTTCAGCACACAAATATCTGCCCTCAGCGGGATTCGAACCCGTGACCTTAAGTTTCGCAGTCAAGACCTCTAACCACCTAGACCAGACGGCCGTCCATATGAGTATGAAAGCTCTGTATAGTTAAACATACCTTCAATCCAGACATTTGAGTAAACTCTTTGGTACACAGCATGCACTCCAGTGGCAAGTCTGGAGTTGTTTCCATTTCCTCATCTTCACTTAATGGCTCGTCCTTAATTACCGGATCACTATACTGAAATTAAGTTATCCATTATTGACGTGGTTTTTCTTAATCAGCTACAAGCATAGGCCCCTTAAGCTTAAACTAACGGTTATTGGTTATGGGCCATGTGCGTCCAACGACTATCTAACCTGACCAGGTTATCAATCCACCTCTTGAGAGCTCAGTCCATAATTATCAGTCTGTTCTTACAATTTTTTGTAGTCTCTCGTAGCGTGAGTTCCGGGAACTTTTGCTACTTAACCGGTCAATGGCGAGACATAGGCCTCCAGCAAGGCACTTTATTTTTAAGCAACACAGTTAAGAGCACCCCCTGTGGGGTACGAACCTCGGGCGTTGCTGGATCGCGAGTAAGGGAGCTGGGCTGGACTGGTAATTTTATTTAAATATTATTTGGGGGCGGGATTTGCGCGTCTGGCTCGGCGCGGGTCGGCGTTTGCGGCGGGGGTCGGGGGGGGAACATTACGGCTTATCTGTTCTTACAATTGGCAAACAATCTATTTATATATCTTCACGCCTTGCCACAAGAAGTAGCCAGAGGGGTAACATACTCTTTTTGCTCTAGATATATTTATTTATTTATTTAATCTTACTAACATCTATTTAGGTGCCAGCATAAATACGCCGTTTCTCAAGCAAGATTATACATTAGAATGAATTCTTAAGCGCATCAGACTTCATTTCGATGTTTTCCTTCGCCTTGAGCTTGTGATGTGAATAATTGCTACACATAAGTTCAGTAAACTAATGGTAAAGTTGGGGTTCAAACGCCCAATTGGTGTTGGTGTTGCAGACCATTTTATCACTTGGTCAGTTTGATTTAAATTCAATTTTATTGTATTTAGATAAAATAATGGAAGGGGCAAGAGAAAATAATATCTATTAAGTTGTTTCGGGGCTAACAACATACTAGATGAAATACATTTAAAGAGTAAGGTAACAAATAAGCCTTACTAACCTCTTCTTTTCTATAATTATTTGCATCACCATTTGTTAAACTCTCTTCATGGAATTGGTTTAAGGATATTGTTCCTGAAATAAAAAGCTTATTAGTTCTAGCAAACTAGAAACTTAGAGCTCTAACTTATTAGAGCTACTTATTAGTTCAAACCAGAGGTGGTTTATTAATGTGCAATAATGAGTACCAAATTATGTGTCTATGCAATTTTTTTTAACCTACTTAGTCTAAGTATAGTAAGTACTGGCGGTCTATACTCTCTGCCTACCCTGTTAGGGACTCGGTGTGATGATATGTATGTCTAAGTATATATACATAGTAATATGTAATACAATAAAACATTAAGTTGCTACTACTCACCATTAACAGTGATCTGCAATGGTTTCTGCTCAATTATCTCTTCTGGTTCAATCTTAATTTCTACATTACTTAGATCTGTCACATTTGTATTAGTAAAACATGACATGTTGTCAAACTCTTCATCGGACAGTACTTCTTGTTTGATTTCTACCTCCATTGCATTCTCCAACAGGTTGCCAGTAATACTTTTGTTCACTTGTATAGGTTTGGGCCAAATTTTATCCGGAACAGAATCTGGGTCAATTTTTTCACAATTCCTCCTCCTTAAGACTAGATCGTTATCATGAACCATGTTTGAAAACAAACATGCTTTGTGGAGTTTACAGTAACATGCCTTGCATATCACTTTGGAATGTTGGTCTGCCATTGAAATCTGGAACATATTAACATACAGTCAGATAATATATCTTCACACCTTCCCACTAGTCTTGAGAACTGGCGCTTAATACTCTCTGCCTACCCCATTAGGGACTCGACGTGATGATATGTATGTATGTATGTACCTTCCCACTAAGATCCCTGAACAGGTAGGTAGTACCGATACCCACTAATCATGGGAGATGGCAAGACTATCGAGTTAGATAATAATTTCAAACATTTGGTGAAGAAAGAACTGGCACTAACCTACCCTGTGAGACTTTATTTGATTAATATGTATGTATGGTTTAATCTAGAATATTTATTTGTTTATTTAATTATAACAATTATATATTATGAGAATAATATAATTGTTATAGTTATGTTCATATCTTGAACTGACCAAGGTGCAACTAACTCAGTTTATTCAATTCTAAGCAGAAATACTATAGAGTATATAAAAAAAACCCTACAACCATCACTATAGATTAGAGTATATAACACAAAAACCTTGTCTGACTGATACATACAGAAAGAAACAATTATAAATTAATACATAAAAAATTAAACTTGATAAACATTTTACAATTACATAAAAAGCTAAAGTTCCTTCCTCACTCACCTGAATATTGGATATTTTGGCCAAGTCATCACCTATAGTGGTCTCCATAGCATTCCAAGGAGGGGGCCAGCCTTCTAATATGTTTATAAGACCTGTATCTGAATCAAATGTTTTCAGGCAAGCCCTACACTCAGCTGTAAAATCATCGAATTTAATATCCTTTTTCCTTCTTACTTTGATTTCTTCACAGACTTTTTTTGTGTCAGACATTTTTCTGTTGCTGTAATCAACAATTGAATATTAACCTAATAAAATTATTCATTGTTTAACAAAAACATTAAGGCATAGAAAAACATTGTCAATTTGTGTTGACAATTCCAAGGCTGACATTAACAAATATAATATGGCTGCCAGCAGGGTTACCATGTTATTGTCTAAAATAATCCCAATAAAATTAACCTTATAATTAAGAAATGCATTACATTTAACTGTGACAGAAATAATAATGTTTGATTGGTCTTTTCACTTCAATAAATTTCTTGAGTATTAAAAAAACATAAATTGTAACTAAGAATCTACAAAGCTGGAAAATGAAGATCTATGGCAATGGTTTGTTTTGCCATTTGATTTTGTAATCAATGGATGTTGTGTAACTTTTTATGCAATGCAAATGCCTTGTATATTAATATATGTGGTATAATGATATCTCAAAGTGGCTTCCTCAATAAATTACATGCATACATCCGGTGAACACATGTTTATAAATGGTATATATTTAGTATACCATTTTAAACCATGCTAAATATGAACTATTGAAATACAAAAATATGCTTGCCTGTGTTCAGCAATCAACTTTTATCACACAAACAACATTGCAACGAACAAGCATTGTGTTTCCAATTGATAATTCTCCCCAATACAATTGTAGAAAAGCTTTGTTTGTAGGAAATATTTTGTAGACTAGATATTTGAATATTTTGATTTAATTATGTGAATTATACATACACTGGTTTTTTTGCCTGTGGTAATGCACTACCAGGAAGAGCTTCATCATTATAAGCAAAAACAGTGGGCAAATTTTCTTTTCTACCATCAATGAAGTGACAACTGCATAGACGATCTTCTCGAGTCGGATATCTATTTTCACGCCTGAAATGTTAATTAGTCTTAAAAAAGTACTTTACATCCACTACCATAAATGTGAAAAACACTTCAGTTTGCCCCGAAACAATCAGCTTAAACTAACCGACAAAGGCTGATCCACTTGTTAAATAGCTCTCGATCAGCAGGATATCTGAACAAACGGCATGTATCGGAGCCATGATTACACCCAGGGGCATAACAACGAGGCATTTTTAAGGTCTATTCACTAGACAAATGACACAGCACTGTAATCTATTTGCACGCTATGCACGCCTAAAATAAACAAAACACGGGCCCAATCGAGAAAGGTGTAAAATTATTAAGGGCCCAATCACTAAAGTGTGTGATAAAAACACTATTACTTTCAAGAAATAGTCTCAAAACGACATCGCGTTGATCACCCATCGATTCTAAGACTTTGACATTAATGTCCAGATCTTTAGATTATGGTTTCAATGACGCCGAATGACGCTCTTACTATTGGTCTTTTGTCAATGGCAAGATGACACTAAAGAAGAAAGTGTTGCCGTGCACACGAAACCAAAAAACTTTAAATACTGGCTTTTATCTAGAACGAATCTTTATCTTCTTGGCGCGTTGCCTCGGGATACCGATTTGGGACAAATATTGTATCTGTAAGTAGTTAGTTTGAACTGTTCTTTGTAAACATTGTTAATTGTTGTACGAATTTTATCTTTAAATAGAACGTACACTATGAAAATAGATAAGTTGGAGATAATTCGTTTTAAAGTAGTAAGTAATTAGTAAAGCGACCAATCTAATTATTTACTCTGTGGCAGTGGGTCTTATACGTTCCCGAGAATTTACTTAAAAATAAGCACTTTTAGTGCAACTGAACGCTATGATCACAAAAATAAAACCTTTTATTACTTTATATTACACTCAAATTTTTTTACAGATAAATTATAAATATAATATTTAGTTGTTTCATTTTATTATTAGATTGTTGAAGGTCTCAATTGTATCGCGCACTCCAATGCAGGCTTTTACAAAACTAATTGACATTGGCTGTTGCTGATGTATTTACACAAATTTTGTGTTAATAATTCCACGGTCAATCAAGTGTTAAATAGTCTTTGCGGTCAATATTGTAATAGGTGTAGTTCTGAAGTTATTGAATACTGTATATATATCTTTATTTTATTATTATTATTATATTTTATACTGAATTTTGACCTTAAGCTGAAAATGAAAATAATGTATAGGAAATGCTGGGACTGAATTCTATACTTCTTTTTATTCATTTCAATGACTACACGATACTTACTCTTGGAGTAGTTTATTATTGTTTTCATTTTCTGTGGTCTGACTACAGACATATGTGACATTGTCATTGTTAGAGGTCATTCATTAGAATCACCGTCACCGTATAGGTTCACGAATCACTCACTGATAAAAAATTAAAAATACCGGCCTGTCGTGAACAGACAGCTAGACCTGCTTCTGTTCTGTTACAGAATAAAATTACGGCTCATATTGAAGAGCAGTCTTCGGTACAGTCTTCATTCTAGGCTATTGCTCTATACTCTCACAGTTACAAAATGGGCTCTCGATTCGAAGTTGTCGAACAAGGCCCTCCAATTGAAGTATTTCAGCTCAATAAACTGTTCACCGACGATACCCATCAGAATAAAGTTAACTTAGGAGTTGGTGGTAAGTTCAACAATGTTCAATTCATATTTTGATTGATATTGTATGTTCTTGACCTTATTATGTAACATGTTTACAAGTTTACTATCTTATTATGAAATAATTTAGGGAATGTTTAAGAAAATTATCAACATTAGTGGCGGATTAAGCCCAATCTTTTAGAGTATTTTATTAATGAATTAATTTGCATATCAATTAATTAATAATTATGTTTAAATAATTTAACTACTTATTGAAAAAAAATTAAGTGACCCTCAAGTAAAAACGAGTATATACTTAAATATGAATAATACAAGTAAAAGGTGTGAAAAGCAAGTACAAACTTATATTGTACTATAATATAAACAAAACAAAAATCAGCTTATATATATAATAATACATATAATGCAATGTAACAGAATGTATTTAACAAAGAATTATTATAATATATCTTCACATCTTTTGTTAAAATTATTTTTAATACAAAATTATGTGTTAGTTAATAATTTTATTGATGGTTTATGTATTTTCAGCTTACAGAGACGAAAATGGCAAACCGTGGGTTTTGCCCGTAGTACGTAAAATGGAGAAGCAGATGGCCGAGGATGTAACATTGTTGCATGAATATCTACCTGTACTTGGTGAGTTATAATGTGATGCTATTATTAACATTTCGTTGCTAACTCAATGTGACATGTTTGCCATGTTATCTGTGTACACAGAGCGTCACAGCTGTCTACAATATTATGAAGAGATTGTCTCACGACTATATCATGTATGTTTTTCACATCTTTCATTATTTTGGTCAATAATTTTCTGATTGCTTGGATAATTATGTTGATTAAGAATTTATATGTAGTTAGTACTTGTAGTTTTCTAAAGGGATTAACACTTAAACCAATGCTGGAAATATATATCATCAACCTGAGTACTTGACAGGGTAGACAGAGAGTGTAGACTGCCAGTTCTTTCTAAACTAAAATTTTTCCTTGGTACACATTCACATAAGGCTTTTCATACTTGCTTGCTGGTTTTCAGTATTCTTGATGCAAACAGTTGTTTTAATGTCTTTTACCAGTTCAAATCACTAGCGACTGCATACACAATGGTACTCATTCAAATAAATCAATAGAGTTTATACATTAATAATTAAGCCACTCAGCATCACATACATATATAAAAAATAAATATCATCATGCCGAGTCCCTAACGGGTTAGGCAGAGAGCATAGAGTTTCTTTTCTCTCTAGACTTACATTATCATAAAAATATTGCATTGTTTGACTCGCAATATTATTAGTTTGATCAAGGTAATGATATCTGGTAACCTTACATGATACACCATCTATATGATAAAGATGATGATGATCATGTAATGATGTCATTAATCTTGAAACAATTGAAACAAGCTAATATATTTTCACTATCTATCTTTATCTACTGATAATTATGAGGAGGCTAACCAATAAAATGTGAATATCTTTACTACCTATCTGGGTATCTGAATGTGTCACAAGTATGATAACAGGTAAAGTGTGTATATTTGTAGAAACTCCTCACGCCTTCCCACAAGGGTCCCCGAAGGGTAGGCAGAGGTGTATAGGTAATACCCACACACCCACTTTCCGCCATAGGTATATTAGGTGCCAACGTGACAGATGGCGAGTCCATCGCCGTTACTCAAGCACAACTATACCTACATACGCTTTTGAATTTCTTCTCAGACGTATGCAGGTTTCCTCTAAATGTTTTCCTTCACCGTAAAGCTCGTGGTGTGACTAATCACTGTACTTAAGTTCAGAAAAACTCATTGGTACAGTCGGACTTCGAACTTGCGACCTTTGAGTCGCAGGCAACTGCTCGAACCACTCGGCCACCACAGCTCTTTTCGGCTCGGCATTTGTAGAAACTGATCTGATAATATTACCCCTACCTGTTGAAAGTATCTATTGCAGTGCTTGAGATAAGGCGAAAGACTCGCCATCTGACACCTACCCCAGACGAATTAAGCATATTGCTAACTCTGCACACCCCTTCAGGGACCCTTGTAAGATAGCGATAACATATTATCGGCGGATTGTGACTATGTTGGTGGCGGCACAATGATTCCTCTTTTTCACCCACCTTTTGCACCCATTTAAGATCAGAATAATACATAGATACATACATATAATCACGCCTCTTTCCCGTAGGCGTAGGCAGAGACCACTTCTTTCCACTTGCTACGATCCTTACATACTTCTTTCGCTTCGTCCACTTTCATTATTCTCTTCATACATGCTCTTCGGTTTAGGGTACTCTTGACCTGACCTTTTTTCACGACGTCCCCAATTTGGTCTCGAAACGTCCGCCTAGGTCTAGCCCTTCCAACACTTTCATTCACACTCGCCTTATACACTTTTTTCGTCAATCGTTCTTCATTCATTCTCTCGACATGGCCAAACCATTTCAGCATACCTTTCTCAATTTTTGTCACTACATCTTCTGTCATAATAATAATAATCAATAATAATAATCTTTATTTACTCACAAAGCATTTCTTATACTTAATCTAGTGACCAGAGCCAGAGTCTCCTTTTAAGCAAGGATGCCTGTGTTAGGAGACTCCGCTCTTCTATAACTACGAGTAACATTATATGTGTGTGTGTGTGAGAGACTGAATCATATGATAAAAAGTATCATTTCGTATATAACTATGACAAGACAGAAGCACATTAGTATATGCATATGCAGAAATGTATGTATATATATTTTGGCCGCAAATATGTAACTTGGCAGATAACGTAACATGCCGGTAAAGTGGACGAAAATAGGATGTTACGTTAGTTATTGGAATTTGTAACTACAAGTACAAACATACATTGTGAGGTGATAGAAAGTTCTGTTTTTACTTTCTAATTCTACCTTTAAAATAGTTCAAAGCATTTTTTTTTTTACATTTAGTTAATTTGGGGCATGGTCATTTTAATAACTACCAAATGAGAAGAGGATGCCTCCAATTTAGCACTAACTGGAAGCGCCTCGATGTGATAACATCTTTACTAATATTATAAATGTGAATGCAAGTTTGTTTGTTACGCTTTCACGTAAAAACTACTTAACCGATTATCATGAAAGTTTGTACATATATATTCCTGGAGGAATAAGAAGTAACATAGGATACTTTTTATTGAAAAAAAAAAACATTTTTACAACTGAAAAAAGCCGGTTTACTGATATTTTTTTGTGGTGATGGCTTATACCCAGGATTAAGACATAGGCTACATTTGAATCCCGAAAGATTCAAAGCTCTAATATTATAAAGGTAAAAATATGTATGTTGCTCTTTCCACGCGGGCGAAGCCGCGGGCATAAGCTAGTACTAGATAAAAGGTTTTGCTATCTCCATGTAGCCAATTTAGCCATGGCACCTCATACCTCTGGCGGATATATATATGGATAGGATATATTATATTATTATTATAAATTATATTGTTGTTTGCTCCAATTTTCTTTACAGGTCTGGAACAGTTCTCCAATGCATCGGTGTCCATGCTCCTCGGGGAAGACAACGCTGCTATAGCCGCTGGACGCGTATGTACTTTCCTACGTTAACGTAATTCTTTTAAGTTTAAAAAAGTATACATTAGCTCAAATTTAACAGTTAACTCATCGGTGTAAATGAGGCAGGGCTTTCATTTTTCTCCGTCCAGAGCCGCGTCCGTGAACTTTAGAGCGTTAACGATGAAAAATATTGTCCAAGCAGAGTCACACACACACACAATACCGAATTATTGCCGAATGCGGTGATTTTATGAAATTGTATATTTGTAAACATGTCCCACGAGAAGGAAAGTATCGACAGCGAATCCCGAGTATGTCAGAGGAAGCATGAAAATATTTTCAGAGCACTTCAGACGCGTTCGAAAAAATACGGCGTAAGGATGTTAGACGGAGTCCAAAGGTGATTTGTAAAACCAACTGGCGTGAACGAGGGCGTGATTGTAATATAGTAAGGATGTCAATAGAGGAGTTTACGAAATGTATTTATAATGCGTAAGTGTCACTAAGACGAAGACTTACATAGTCTTCTTTATGACACTTTCGCATGAAAGTGCAAAGGAAAAATTAAGTAGAAAAATAAATAGTAAGGAGAAGTAAATCAAATAGATGGAACACTCAAGGACAGGAACGACAAGCGCCTCGACACAAGCGAGGTATGAGGAAATTAATGAACGTAGGTGAAGCGAAGGAGGTCTTTAGGTCTAGGGAGAATTTACGCTTTAATGAGAAGCAGAGAGAGTTAAGTCTACTTTCTCTGCCTACCTCGCTAATGACTCGGACGTAATATGTTACATATATATCGTGTTGTAGTAATTATATATGTAATTATAGTTTAACAGCCGTGGTGGCCGAGTGGTTCGAGCAGTTGCCTGCGACGCAAAGGTCGCATGTTCGAATCCCGACTGCACCAATGAGTTTTTCTGAACTTAAGTACAGTGATTAGTCACACCACGAGCTGAACGGTGGGTGAAAACATCGAGAGGAAACCTGCATACGTCTGAGAAGTAATTCAAAAGGCGTATGTATAGTCGTGCTTGAGTAACGGCGATGGACTCGCCATCTGTCACGTTGGCACCTAATATACCTCTGGCGGTAAGTGGGTGTGTGGGTATTACCTATACACCTCTGCCTACCCCTTCGGGGACCCTTGTGGGAAGGCGTGAGGATAATTATAGTATTATTATAACACGACAGTTTTAAGATAATATCTCACTACCTTATTCATAATATTGATATACAGATGTTATGCAATAAATGGTTCGTGCGTAATTAATACGAACGCTCTGATTATAATGTAGGTACTATCATCTAAATATATGTATTTGTGTACATTTGGACTGAACTGAAAATATAAACAAATGATATCGCTCAGTGTGACTGATGAAAGAAACCCGATCTTATATAGAATTTATTTATTTAGATTTTTTATGGATTATGTAAATATCTGCTATTTATATTTTATATTTTTAGTTAACGGTTTAAGGTCCTGTGTCTATTTAACGACAATATATTTAAAAAAAATACTGTGTAGGTCATTATGCGCTTAGATTTCTAACTGCACTAACAGTTTCTGCGATATATGTCTGAATGTATGTATGTATATACATACAAAGATAGTGCTATCCACGAAGACGCGCCCCACTATTCTTCCTCATAGGTTATAATGTAAGTGCGCAACCTTCCACGAATGATTGAGTATTATTGGTACACACTGATTACCCATGAGTGCGCACGTACACTACATCCCGCGACCCTCTACCAGAAATTGGTGGGGCGCGTCTGCGTTGATGGCACTATCTGCATTACCTCAATTGCGTATTAGAGTTAGCCTTATTTGTTGCACTTGTTCACTCGTTTCCCCATACCATCTTTTATTTTTCTCATTTATCACCCTTGTTCCACTACGTCCTTTCAAACAAAGGCTATTGGTTTCTTTCGGCTCTACATTGATATAACATGTCCAAAACACCTGTCCCTCTATCCGAGTGTTAACACAGACCCCAATTGCAGGCGTTCGGGGTCCAAACCCTGTCCGGGACTGGTGCCCTGCGCGTCGGCGCAGAGTTGCTCAATAAGCACCTTAAGTACACCACCTTCTACTACTCCAGCCCGACATGGGGTTAGTATGCCCGTCCATCCGTCCTTGGCACGTGAACGCACTGAGAGAGACTATAGGAATTGCAGCTCTGGGATATCTTAAACTTCTGAGACCTGCGCCATTAATTACGTGAGGTATTTTTGAGAATATTACATTTGCTAAGACCCCTCTCCCCCCTTAGTAAGATTTGGAAAGCTTTAGCTTGATCCCCTCCCCCCCTAGAACACCTCACGTAATTAATAGACGCCCCCTACTAATATGATGCCATTATATATAATGACACGGCTAGTCATGTAATCAATATCCTTTAGCTAATCAGCAATCAGATGGATAAACCGGTCCACATCTGGTCTGTACCAATGTGTTTTCACAACAAAGTATGTACAAAGACCTACCAGTTTCAAATTCACGTTAATATTGTAAATTGCACGTATCGTAAATTCACGTTCAAATTGACGTTATAGTCCAGGTGGCGTATGCCACGTGACGTAGGCAGAGTCCGGCTGGGTCCGAAGGCTAGGTTTAGACTACTAACTTCTGACTACTTACGTGAAAATGGCTTGCGGAAGGATATTCAGACCCCACACGCCCAGTCCGACCTTGAATCCTACAGCTACTTATCCAGCGAGATTACCTGTGATGGAAAACATCGCGAATCCATCTGCAACGGTATCATCTTAGATTGAATCGAAAGCTCTTCTAGCCTTCTTTGGGACTCTTGCAGTGGGTTATTAAATGCTTTACAATATGCAATGATTGAAAACTGAACAAGGAAAGAGTTTTGTACATAGTTCTTAGTAATTAATATGCCGACCATTGGGCCATATTTCCCTAAAATGTCTCTATTGATGGCACCTTCATTGCCTTTCAGAGAACCATCACTTAGTGTTCGTGAACGCCGGCTTCACCCAGCCGCGCGTGTACCGCTACTGGAACGCCAAAGCCAGGGCATTGGACTTCGACGGCATGTTGGAGGATCTCAAGGCTGCACCGGAGAACTCGGTGTTCTTATTGCACGCGTGCGCACACAACCCCACCGGCATGGACCCCACGCACGAACAGTGGGAGAAGATTGCTGATGTCATGGAGGTGAGAAACGCAAATACTGTTCTATCGAAGTCGTTACAGGGTATTGTAGGATCGCACAAGTACCCAAACCTAGTGTCTTATATTGGAAATTGTTCGCAATACTTTCTAAACTCTATGAATAACAAGTTACTAAACAAAAAGTGGTTAATTTCAGGCACTTGACCCATATTACTAAGCAAATTCAGTGCCGTTGTTGTTTAAATAGCAAGCTCTGGGAACTATACGAAAGATAACTAAAGATAAATTCCGAAGTCTCTAACGGGGTAGGCGAGAGTATAGAGCGCCAGTTCTCTTTAGACTTTATACCTCTTTCGCTTCGTCCTCATTGATCAGTCTCTCGGCGTGAGTGTCCCAATTAATCTCTGGGCCAAATTTCAAACTATTTCTTCTAGTTTCGGTCTCAATCCTCGAACTTTCGCAATTTTAAATATCGATAGGATCAATATATGTAGGTTGGTTCCGAGTCAATATTTCTTATGGATTATTATATTGTAACAATGTCGTATGTTTGCTAGGAGCGCAAGCTGTTCCCGTTCTTCGACAGCGCGTACCAAGGCTTCGCGTCTGGCGACCTCGACAAGGACGCGTGGGCCGTGCGCTACTTCGCCAAGCGCGGGTTCGAGCTCGTCTGTGCGCAGTCCTTCGCCAAGAACTTCGGCCTTTACAGTGAGACATTGCTCCATTTTTACTATTATATTGCACAATAGATGTTGCCAATAATATCCTTAAACACTGAATGAATTCGTTCTCTACAAGTTTCATATGTAAATACAGTATCGTCGCCGTTCGGTATAACCATGGTTTTTGTTCAACGCTAGTATTATTTTTTATTCCATTTGTATTTAATTATCTTTTATACCCAATGGTACATGTACAACAATGTATGTACAGACTGGAGTTCCAATTTTATTAAAATTGAAAAGTATCCCATAATATCCCAATATAATATACACATCCCACATAATAGTACCTACATAATAATAATATATCACCCTTCCCCACAAGGGTAGGCAGCGGTGTATAGGTAGTACCCACTCACCCACTATCCGCTAGAGATATATATCAGGTACCAACGTGACAGTCGTGTCCGTCGCCGTTACTCAAGCACGACTATACATACGCCTTTGAATTCAACGCAAACAACTGATAAAATGAGGTCATCGCTGTGTATTCATGTAAAGGTAGCGAGTTCTGGTATTAAGTATATATACTATTATTTATATCAATTAAGTACTCAAGTCGAAACCGGCGAGCTTGTATGAAGAGACTGATGAATGTGGACGAAGTGAAAGAGGTATGTTAAATCTGTTGAGAACTGCTGATCTCTCTGCCTACTCCGTTAGGGACTCGGCGTGATGACCTGTATTTTTATTTTTTTTATACAACAAGAGTGGCAAACAAGCCCACCTGATAGGAAACGGTTACCGTAGCATATTTACACTCACGATACCGAAGTATCACTTGCGCGTTGCCACTCTGTGTCCGGAGAGTTATAGTGTGTTGGCAGCATAATGGGTTTAATCCCTCTGCTTCCAACACAATGTAACAATTATCCCCCCTCCCCAAGGAGCTCATTACTGGAAACCTTATTCACCGCGTAGTAGCACAACACAAAAAATTGTGTTATTTGGCTACGGACTTCTGTAAGGTGGAGGTCCTGCCAGTCGGGCAGCTCCGAATTCGAACGGGAAACCCGTTATGCCCTACCTCTCTTGATTTCTTTTCTCTATTTATATAATTTAGTAGCGTATTAAGTAGTAAGGTTGTTCAGTTGTGTGATGGTAACGTTGCGTGTAGACGAGCGCGTGGGCAACCTGGCGCTGGTGCTGTCGACGGCGTCGGTGGCGGCGGCCGTGCGCTCGCAGCTGACGTGGATCGTGCGCGGGATGTACTCCAACCCGCCCGCGCACGGCGCGAGGGTCGTCGCGGCCGTGCTCTCCAACAAACAACTGTTCGACGAGTGGTATGTACCAAGACTGGCATTATGCGCGGTTGGACGCACCAAAACTATATTCAGAACAAGACTAAAGCCATATTCAGAACAAGATTTAAGACATTCAGAACAAGACTAAGGAAATGTTCAGAACAAGACTAAAGCCATATTCAGAACAAGATTTAAGACATTCAGAACAAGACTAAGGAAATGTTCAGAACAATACTAAAGCCATATTCAGAACAATACTAAAGCCATATTCAGAACAAGGCCAAAGCCATATTCAGAACAAGAATTCAGAACAAGACTCAATCCATATATAGAACAAGACTAAGGCCGTATGAAGAACTTCTAGGTAACCACCAAATTTGTATTTTTGGTTATCTGGCTATTGCAGTGTAGGTAATTAACAATTCTATTACTAGTCTAGGAGTCAAGACAACCGATCATAGATTCTTTATGCAATTTGTAACCTAATATGAGAAATTTGTACGTAAACATGTATTCACATTAAGTCTGTTGTAAACCCTGTACATTTCGTCAATATGACGCCGCCCTAATGTATTTTTCACCAACAGGAGGGAAAACATCAAAATGATGTCCTCGAGAGTATTCCAGATGAGAGAAGCTTTGAGAGCCGAGCTTGTTAAGTAAGTATTTTTTTTATGTATCCAATGTCCGAATCCAAGCGAATACCAATTAAAAATTATATTTTCCCGAATGGGCGAGTATGACATTTGGCTGCGATCTTCACTATTTGTGGATGGTGTAGCGTTCCAGCAGTGAAATGTATTCAAATAAGAAATTTTGATGTGTACACACTCTTACCTACCCCTTGTGGGAAGGCTTTAATAAGATTTAAGAAGAGGTTAATTGATCCATAAACTGATTTTATTGATCCGCAGATTGAACACTCCCGGCAACTGGGATCATATAGTGAAGCAGATTGGTCTGTTCTCGTACACTGGGCTCACGCCGCGACAGGCAGACTACCTCGTACAGGTACTTTCGACCTTGTTAACTAACTTAACGAAATACATACACACATATGTATATCTTATCACTCTACGGCCAAGGAAAACATCGCGGTGAAACCTGTTTACTTCCGAAAAGAAGCCCTAAGACGTACATACAGCTTGAGACTGATATAGAATTGCCAGCTGTCGCCTTATCACTGAAATATATCTCCGGCAATATAAGGATGTACCTCTTGCCTTCACCTTCTTCGGGATCCTTGTGGGGGGCGTAAAGATATATAACAATCAAGATTTGCGAACTGCAAATTAAGTGGAGGTTCAAACACCGGCTGTATGTACCAATGAGTTTTTCTGAACTAAGTACAGTGCTTTACGGTCACCTTGAAATATATACAACGAAACGTGGGTGCTACGCCGTCGCCTTCGTAGGCAGATACAGGGATGGAGGAAGATGTTATTAATCCATTGACTATTCTTGATGGGGTTATAGAAGGCGCTAGGCATTTTGCTAAAGAAAAAGTATTTTTCGTCCCCAGGAGTACCACATCTACCTACTGAAGTCCGGTCGCATCAACATCTGCGGCCTGAACCCGTCCAACGTGCAGTACGTCGCGCGGGCCATGCACGATGCCGTCACCAAATTCCCATCGGAAGAGTAAGCGCTTTGCACCACGGTTGATAGTCGTGACGTTTGCTCCTTACATTGCCATCCTGTACGGACTTTTCGTCGAACAAATAATTTACAACTTACACGTCTGTAAAGAAAATTGAGTCTTTATAAACTGACTTTAAAACCTATTTTTGAGTTATGACAGGAGCTGTCACAACAACGTTGAAGTTGCTAAAAAATATTGACAACCAATTATGTCAATTATGATGCAATGCTATCCAATATTCACACGGCAGCTCTCGATGTTTACACGGCTGTCAACGTTAGCGTTATGAGATTAAGATTGTTATTACGAAGATCATGTTATACTCATTTTAAATGAATTGTTGAAATATTTTAATATTGTACAACTCGAGTAGTTAATCGTTTATGTTATAAATATATTTATTAATTTAAAAAATTAATAACTATGTTGATAATTTTATAATACATCCTTAATAAAGCATTTACAGTTACAGAATGCTTTTCATTAAAACTATAATAAACAACACTATTATTAAAATATCTTCAGTGCATTTTCTAGTCTCAAAAAATATGGGTTTTTTTAGGCTGAAAATACTGTTGTCTCACGAGTTATATCAGCTAGTAAAACGAAACGAAAAAAATTAAAGTTATCGAAAAACACTGGCTGTGAGATTTATAGTGTGATACGAATATTTTTATATATAACGAACAGAACTGGCTATTTGTCTATGGCTTGAATTTATTTTGGACGTGCCAAATCATTGTAGAATTTAGTAATGACATCAATATTTATCTTCACTTGATTTTCAGCTTAAATAGCAGTATTAGAAGCGTTCACTCTTGCTCTTCAGATTATATGTTTAATTTCAATCTTTTCTTAAGTTTTGTAGAAAAAATATTACACGATCTTTCTTGTTCATCTTGTGTTTTATTTTGCGGAATATGAAAAATATTTACTTTCTCTTCCAGCGATGGGCGGGCCAAATTATAATCGTTGATATGACAACACTGGCGACAATACTGCGGTATGTGCGGGTATTATTGGTGATGGCAACTGATAGTTATAACTTTGTATCGCAGAAACCTCTAAATACTGTTGAAATGTTGGTATCTTACCACCATTCAAATATGCACACAGACCGTTGTCGCCCTCATTCCATGTTTTTAAAATATTTTTTTAATATATTAGGGTATTGGGAAAATGGGAAATATCCGCATATTTACACTGATAAAAAGTGATGAGACCATTTTTATATCCCTTTTTCCATAGCATTACATATCGCGAATTTTTTTTATTGTATTTTTTTAACCTTTTCTGATATTTTTTTAAAATGGGCATACTTTTTTTACTTATCAGACATTTACCAACGCAATGTCATATTTTAAAAGCATACTTTAGTTTTTTTTATATTTGTATAACTTTATTGCCAATAAAGGAATAATACGAGTTAATAACTGTTTCAGTTCATTTTAGCTAATGTTAAGATAGGTCTAAGACGATTTGTATGACGTTAAGAAGATACATGGAACATATAGATGGCATATCATATTTTGATAAGGCTTATCAGAACAAAACATACTAGGTAGTCAAATAAACTAACCCTAGAGAGTACAGCATGGAATTCTTCAAGAAGTGTGTGGAAATATCCCTGTAGGTGTATAGACGGCGGTAACCGCTTACCATACGAGAGGCCGCATGTTTGCAAAAAAATATTATGTAAAAGTGAAAGTAAACAACACCAATTAGCAACATAATATATAAATGTAATTATTACAGTACATTAAAATGATAGTTATCCCTAACTATAAACAATACAATCACTAGGATTCCATGGCATCCGTTGGCTGTGGTCGTTGCGCTAAAGGTCTCGACCCGAACTTCTCCAAAACTGCAAAAAAAAAGTTTAAGTGTTTAACCACTGTGCGCCTATATATATATGACGTGTCTGTATGTGAAAATATTAAATTATTATATATAATAAAATTAGCTACCCATCAGTGAAGGCCGCGTCAAAAGCGGTCCATCAGTTTCCGAAAATAGCCAGAAGAAACAGACAAAATAATGCTGCTTTTAAAAGCAAAACCATACTTTCCGAAAAAAAAAACTGTTATATTAATATTACAAACAAACATTTAGATTTGATTTATTTGTACGTATTTGGATCACCCACATTTGACATTTGCTTCGAAAATGTCAAACCAGTTTTTTTTGTTCTAATTTATTTATGACATGGATACAAGGACTGTCACATTAAAAAAAATAGAGAATTATCATAAGTGTGTGTGTGTGTGTGTGGTACCTCCTTCGCAGATGGTAAGGTCAAGGACTTCAATGTAGTGCTCCTTGTTGTCCCCGCCCACGGCGATGGAGAAGGCCGCGTCGGGGCACACCGCGGCGCACAGCGATTGGCCCACGCGGCCTGTGCGCTCGCTGGCCTGCACGGGGGGGTTGCTGCCAGAGGGAAGGGGGTACGAATTACGGCACTACAGTAGCAATAATAATAATAATAAATACCTGGGACAATTCCACACAAATTTACCTAGTCCCAAAGTAAGCAAAGCTTGTGTTATGGTAACTAGGCGGCGATATATTTACTTATATAGATATATATATACATAAACACATAGGATATCCAAGACTAAGGTACAAATACTCGTGTTCATCACACAAATATCTGCCCTCAGCGGGATTCGAACCCGCGACCTCAAGTTTCGCAGTCAGGAGCTCTAACCACTAGACCAGACGGTCGTCAATGAATCTCTATATGTAAAAATGTATGTTTGTCTGTATGTCCTTTATAGAATCGTAAACGGCTCGAGCGATTTTAATGAAATTTTCTGTTTCTTCATGTGTATTCGAAAAAGGTTTAGATTCACAATTGGACTCGATGGGTGGCGCCACTGGGTCCGGGGCTTTTATTTTTTCACCGCAATTTTGTTCAACAGTTGAACATATTTTTATACTGTGTGTTGTATTTGTATGTACATCTCTCAATCTCAATCTCGAATTTATAAATAAAATAAAACTATCATTCATCATAGTTATTTATAAATTATGATTGGTATATAATGTACATCTTTACGCCTTTCCACAAGACTCCCTTCTCGCCGGAGAAATATTTTATGTGTCAACAAGACGGATAGTTAACCGGCGCGGTTTCTTTATTAAAAAAGTATTTTTTTTATTTTTTCATTTCATATCATCACGCCAAGTCCCTAACGGGATAGGCAGAGAGTATAGAGCGCCAGTTCACTCTAGACTTACATACCTCTTTCGCTTCGTCCACATTCATTAGTCACTTCATCTTCATACATGCTCGTCGGTTTCGAGTACTCTAAACGTTCCCGTCCTTGAGAGTCCGATCGATTAGATCCAGGTAGTTGGAACGTGGCCTTCCTCTGACTCTTCTTGCACACACTTTTGCTTTGTATATCTGTATATCTGTTTCGTCAATCTTTCTTCACTCATCCTTTCTATGTGTCCAAACCAACGTAACATGCCTTTCTTCATCTTTACGCCCTCATTCATGCCAGTTGATTTGCGATATTTTTTTTATATATTAAATATTTTGCTGCTGTCTATGAATTTGGGTTAAGTACAACACCCAATTTCTAAACCACGTTTTTTTATACATATCCAATAAAACAAAGCCAACTGAAGGAAGGCGGTAAAAAAAATGTTGAGTTATTAGTAAAACTTACCACGATATATCCCAAGTCTTGAGCTTCCCGTCCGTGCTTACTGTTATCATCAGACCCGGCACTGTGTCGCTAAGTATTAAACCTGTAAAAGTATACAATATATAATATATCATATGTGTTTGCGCCGAGTCCCTCACAGGGTAGGCATAGAGTTTCTCGCTAGACTTACATACCTCATGCACTTCATCCACTTTAATCAATTTCTACATACACGTACGGCTCGCTGGTTTCAGGTAGTCTTCGCAGATTCTTTATACATTCGCCGGTTTCGATGACATAAATATACGTATAGATAACTAGCGGCCCGTCCCGGCTTGGCACGGGTAGACATAAATAGGTACAACTGCCCCTCTCACGAAGAGTTAGTTACTCGATGTTAGAGATATGGTGTCGCGAAGTTTTTTGTAGATATTGATATATTCTATAATATTGTCGAACATTTTTTTGTCCTATCATTAATACTCTTCGCAGCGTTTGCGATGAAAGACATTTTATGGCTATTTTTTTTACACCTTCGGTTGGTTTTGATAGGAATTTCTAAGGATTTCTATAGTAATCTAGTACTAAATATAGCCTATGTTACTTAGTGATAATGTAGCTTTCTAATAAAAAAAGAATTATTAAAATCGGTCCTGTACTTTTTGAGTTTATTTGTTACATACAAAAATACAAATCTTTCCTCTTTATAATATTAGTGTAGATAAAGATATATAAATTTTGTACAATGACATACCAGTAACCTCTTTTTCGTGTGCGTTTATTGTCCAAAGAGGCTCGTCTTGTCTGCAGTCGACATATGCCACTTTCCCTTCGTTGTTACTCATCTGCAGAGGTCAAATTTATATACCTTATCTTATTTTAATATATATAAACTACGTGTCACGTTGTTTGTCCGCGATGGACTCATAAACTACTTAACTGATTTTAATCAAATTTGCACACCGTGTGCAGATTAATTCAAATTGAAAGATGGGATTGTAAACAATTTTTCTCAATTTATATATTCTACTAGCTGCCCGCCCCGGCTTCGCACGGGTGCAATATTGATACTAATAATAATGTAAAAGATAAAAATGGTTATGGTGGTTTATCCTTTACAGATAATTAAATATTATCGCGGACATTTACATCGATCATTTTAAGATATACTATTCCGTAGTACATTTAATTGATCTATCTCGTAAGGTTTATCCAGCATTTGCGATTTAAGCGCACAAAAATATGTTTCTATCATCACACTACAAATCTTTGAATATTTCTTTATTCATTAAACATATAAAATAAACCTTCCTCTCTAATCACTTTATGTATTGCTGATAACCGCATTGAAATCCGCGGAATAGCTTAAAAGATCTAAGCGAACAGACAGCGGAAGGGACTTCATTTCAATCGAATTTTTGCAACAAATTAAACGCAAGTGAAGTACGACTCTCTCGCAATTGTTTTCCCAGATGACATTTGTATTTCGCGTCATAATCGATCTATGGTACGCGCTATTTTACTTGTTATCAATTTACTTGTAACAATCCTTACTATCCTAACTTATAATATTATAAATGTGAATGTAAGTTTGTTTGTTAGGCTTTCACGTAAAAACTACTAAACCGATCATCATAAAAAATTGTACACATATTCTTGGAGGTATAAGAAGTAACATAGAATACTTTTTATTGAAAAAACAATCAATTTTTACGAAAGATAAAAATGCCGTCCACGCCGACGAAGTTGCAGGCACAGCTAGCATGCAATAAATATTCTATACGAAGCTAAATAATAAAGAGGCGAATTTCGAATAATCTTGGTTTCCGTTACATGATTGTAATTAATATTGTTTAATATTTGAGCATCATCGATTTTTATGGGTGAAATAATTAAAACTTTAATGAAAGTCACAAATAACACTTGGTTAAATGTATAAATAATCGATTACTCATAAAATCATTAAAAACTATAAATAATAAATTTACGATTCTATAAAGGACAAACATTCATTTTTATATTTATAGAAGATTAAATAAAAGAAAAGCCTTTATAATAAAGATGCATATTATAAGTATAAAAAATAAATAGGTAACATAAAAACCAATACACATAGTTAAATTATTAGCAAAGCAAAGCGATTAAACGACAAACACAGTACGTTCACGTGTTACTTACGAACATTACAAAAGTATAATATAAGAATATAATATATTGCTTGCAAAAATTACAGAACGGTATTGGATGAAATAAGGCACAGAGATAGATTATTAGCTGAATTAACACAGGATAGGACCGGTGTGTCACAAAGAATACAACAGTTGTCTTCTAGAAGTTATAGTGTTGTGAATTTCGTTACCACAGATTTCTTGCCTTATTACCATAAGGGTAAAGAATTGAAAACCATACATATCATCACGCCAAGTCCCTAACGGGGTAGGCTGAGAGTATAGAGCCCCAGTTCTCTCTAGACTTACATGCCTCTTGCGCCTCGTACACATTCATCAGTCTCTTTATACATGCTCGTCGGTTTCGAGTACTCTTGACGTTCCCGTCCTTGAGCGTCCGATTGATTTCATCTAGGTAGTTGGAACGTGGTCTTCTTCTGCCTCTTCTTGTACAAACTTTCGCTTTGTATATCTGTTTCGTCAATCTTATCGTCTCTATATGTCCAAACCAACCTAACACGCCTTTCTTCATCTTTTCAATCACACCCCCGTTCACACCCGTTGATTTGAGAATCTCTTCATTGCGGATTCGATCTAAGATCTTTACTCCGAACTGAAAAAAAAACCACAAAAATTGCCCGACTTGTCCCGACTCTACTAAACGTAAGTGAAGAACGACTCTCTCGCAATTGTTTTTTCCAGATGACATTTGTATTTCGCGCCATAATCAATCTATGGTACGCGCCAGTTTTACTTGTTATCGTCTATGGTATCCCATAACAATATGCAATAAATACGATTCTTGGTGTCCAATTAATATTGTTTTATATTTGAGCATCATCTATGTTTATGCGTTGAAATAAATTAATTAAATTTATTAATAACTAATTTAAATTATTTTAAAGGTCACAAATAACACTTAGTTAAATGTATAAATAATCGATTAAAAAAAAATTGAATCATTGAAATCAAACATTGAATCGAATTCTTATTTTAAAACGCAAGTGAAGAACGACTCTCTTGCAATTGTTTTTCCCAGATAACATTGGTACCTACTTCGCGCCATAAAAAGCAATGGTTGAATAACGTGTTTTTTTATTATTTAACGCCTTGCGGGTGGAGTTTCACAAAATCCGTTCTTAGCTGACCTCTACACCGCGTAAGGAATACTCCTACTAAATTTCAAGTCAATCGGCCTTACAGTTCCTGAGATTTCGTGATGAGTCAGTTCAAAAATGGGATCTCCTATATATATATAGATAATGAAATGAATATTGGTTGGTATTCTTTTCACACCCTTCTTTAAGAACTCCATGCTGTACTCTCCAGGGAAAACCTCAACGGGGAGCTCATTGTACAGCCTGAGCGTTCGCGGAAGAAAACTCCTTTGGAAGCACAGTGCGAGACCTTTGTGGTTCCAAGGGGATGAATTACCCGTCAATGGCGAGAGGTGCGATGGTACAAGGTAGAAGGAACGACGGAGTCATATGGGTATATATATCCTTACTAATATTATAAATGTGAATGTAAGTTTGTTGTTTGGAGGTATTAGAAGTAACATAGGATACTTTTTATTGAAAAAAAAAAACAATTTTAGGAAAGGTAAAAAAAGCCGTCCTCGCCGACGAAGTCGCGGGTACAGCTATATACAGACCGCAAAGCAGAAGGGATTGAGCGTGTCCCAGACGACGCGCTCTATCTCCGGCGGCAGCGACCAGGCGCGGTGCGAGGCGGGGCTGCGGCAGTCCGTCACGCGCGCCGCGCCGTCGCACGCGCCCGACAGCAGCGTCTGCGCCTCCAGCGGGTGGAACGACGTCGACTGGACCTGACACACATAACCTAGCGTATACTAAGGAGTGACCACATGAGTGTGCGTGCGTGCGTGCGTGTGTGTGTGTGTGTGTGTGTGTGTGTGTGTGTGTGTGTGTGTGCGTGTGTGTGTGTGTGTGCGCGTGTGTGTGTGTGTGTGTGTGTGCGTGTGTGTGCGTGTGCGTGTGTGTGTGTGTGTGTGTGTGTGTGTGTGCGTGCGTGTGTGTGCGTGTGTGTGCGTTTGTGAATGTTATAATGTTATATGTTTGTGTATAAAATTATTTACTACATTCATACGAACACTCAAGGATGGGAACAAAGAAAAAAAATACCAATATGCGTGGCTGCACACTGGGGGCTAAGCAGTGGCCACATGAGTGTGTGTGTGTGTGCATGTGTGTGTGTTACCACGGATATTCTCTGAACAGCATAAGAATATTTATTAGATTCATACGAACACTCAAGGATGGGAACAAAGGGAAAAATTACCAAAAAATAACAATATGCGTGTGTGTGTGTGTGTGTTTCACGGCAGTTATTTATTGAACACTAATGAAGGATTGAACATAAATGTAGGAAATAAAATTGATTATTTAATACACTTATTCGTTCAGTCAAAGAAACGTCAGAAAAGAAAACGCAACTAATTGGGAGTGGACTCTTGTATGCATATCTGTATTATGTAGAAATAGCTCTTATTAGATCGCACAATTGACCGAGTTACGATGTAGAAACGTCTAAAGTCGACGCTAATATGTATAAACATATCACCTTATCTTGAAAATAGTCCAGTTTAGTGTGCGGTGTCCCTTGGTCCAAGTCCCACAGCAACACGGTGGCGTCGGCAGAGCCACTAGCCAGCACATGGCTACAACAAAACATACAATTATTTTCTAAGCATAAAACGTTACAATTTCTCCGTTATCCTTCCATAGCTCACTTATTTATTATATATTGTTTAGTAAGTTTTAACTAAGCAAAAACTAAAATACCTAAGCTTTCTTTTATGAGTGCTTACACTTGCTGATAATAATAATAATAAATACCTGGAAGAATTCCACACAAATTGACCTAGTCCAAAATGAAACAAAGCTTGTGTTATGGTAACTAGACAACATTATATTTACTTATATAGATATCAAATCAAATCAAATCAAAATCTTTTTATTTCACATAGGCCCAGGTGGGCACTTATAAAACGTCGAAAAAAGAGCACGGTTCGGGTTGGTCGCTTCCATGGAGAAGAACCGGCAAGAAACTCCATGGTTACTCTTTTCAAATCATTAGGCATATACAACAATAATATTTTTTCGTTACAGCAATGGTACCCAAGTATGGGGGAACAACGTAGGCCCGACAATAGGTCGCTGCTTACTATACAAAGCATACATAAAACAAGATAATTATAACAATGTTAGCAAGATCTAAGAATCTACAAAGCCTACAATGTTCTCACATTCACAAATTAGACAAATTAAACAATTGACACAAATATTGTCATCAGTACTGTAACTAATTCTGGTCAAGATATGGAATAAATTAAAATAAAAAAAGTAAAATTATTATTGTAAAAAAACCCCGAAATGAGAAAAGAAAAGATTCAGAATAGTTAGAGACATCCACAAATTTGTGCCGTTTATGAGCTACCGAGGAAGCCGCATGCGCAGAAGGAACTAGAGCCAGACTTCTTTATCTTCAACGTAGTCCTTGATTTTATAATATGCTTTTTTAATCAGAACACGTTTGATAACGTTTTTGAACTTTACATCGGTCAGTTCTATAACTGACTTTGGCAGCTTGTTGTAAAAGCGTATACTATTTATAATAAAAGACTTGCTCGTTTTTGTTAATCTATATTTCGGGATAGATATATATATATACATAAATACATAGGAGATCCAAGACTAAGGTACAAATACAAAGGTGTTCATCACACAAATATCTACCCCCAACGGGATTCGAGCCCGCGACCTGAAGTTTCGCAGTCAAGAGCTCTAACCACTAGACCAAACGGTCGTCAAAATAGTCCTAGGAATTTAATTCACTAAAATAAGTTGGTTGAAATGGAATCCACTTTTCAAATTATGAATTTGAAAGTCGAAATACTTAATAAACTTATATCAAGAGAAAACGGGCTCTTTACTCTCTTTACCGACCTAGTGTCGGAATGTGCAAAATTAACTTACGTAAAATTCCTATTCCACGAGAGATCCAGAACTGCATCTTTGTGTCCCACCCGTTTCGTTTTCTTCTTCTTGTTGGGCTTCTTGCCTAGTTTAAAGGCCGGCTCCAGGCAGTTCTCTATGTCCAAGTCCCACACCTGGATCACGGGGTCCATACCTCCGAGAGCACAAAGGTTGCCTGCAAAAATAACATTGAAACATGCTAATACCACAAATAAGTGTGTTGTCCATCGTGGAAGGAGCAAAAGGGGCAAATCTCTTTGACTTCACCCACTCTTCAATTCTGAAAACCCACTGATTTCAAGCAATCTGTCAAGCTTGATTTCGACAAATCTAGGTTGTCTGTATGAAATAGTCAATTTCTACAACACTACTACAACAGTTATTTTCTAAATGCATGTTTTTCTGCCAGTATACATAATGATCTTAACAAAAACACAATAAATTATTTTTTTGTCTATCGGTATGTTTGTTCTGGCTAACCTTCGAAACGGCTGGACCTACTTTGTCGAAACTTCACTGGTAGATAACTAATTATATATATACTGTTACTTTTTCAATGAGGTTGAAACCGCAGAGTAAAAATAAAATCAAAATCTTTTTATTTCACACAGGCCCAGGTGGGCACTTATAAAACCTCGAAAAAGAAGCACGGTTTGGGTTGGTCGCTTCCATGGAGAAGAACCGGCAAGAAACTCCATGGTTACTCTTTTCAAATCATTAGGCATATACAATTTTATTTTTCGTTACAGCAATAGTACCCAAGTATGGGGGAACAACGTAGGCCCGACAATAGGTCGTTGCTTACTATACAAAGCATACATAGTAGAGCTAGCGTTTTAATATAATCCTATATGGTTATTTGTATTTGATGTGTGATTCTATGTTTATTTTGTGCTGTTTCAACTGGACCACCCTAATGTTCATACCGCATCATTTGTATTGCCTATTACCTGGGTTAGGGTCTGACGGGTCGTGGCTCAGCCATTCTATGCACAGCGGGAACCAGGGTAGTATTATATCGTGATGAACATAGAATGAACCTTCGTCTTTATTGAAAACTGTGGAAAACAAAATAAATCTTTTTACTAATTTTAGGAAAATTTTAATCAAACATATATATATATTTAAGCTATACATACATACATACATATAATCACGCCTCTTTCCCGTAGGGGTAGGCAGAGACCACTTCTTTCCACTTGCTACGATCCTTACATACTTCTTTCGCTTCGTCCACTTTCATTATTCTCTTCATACATGCTCTTCGGTTTAGGGTACTCTTGACCTGACCTTTTTTCAAGACGTCCCTAATTTGGTCTAGAAACATCCGCCTAGGTCTACCCCTTCCAACACTTTCATTCACACTGGCGTTATACACTTTTTTCGTCAATCGTTCTCCATTCATTCTCTTGACATGGCCAAACCATCTCAGCATACCTTTCTCAATTTTTGTCACTACATCTTCTTTCAGACCACAACGTTTCCTTATCTCACTATTTCTTATCCTGTCACTCAGTTTAACTCCTATCATACTTCTTAACGCTCTCATCTCAACTGAATTTTTCGGCTTTCATGCTTCTTCTGCCATACCCAACTTTCACTTCCGTACATGAGTGTCGGAACCAACACTCCCCCAGGCACAGCCAAACGAGCCTTAAAAGACACATTCCGACTGCCCATGAAGGAGTGCAAAGCTCCATTCACCATTTAAGCTATGACATACTTTATTTTCAAGTACAAGATTATTTACAATCTACACTGATATTAAATTTATTGAGGTAAAGTTCTATAGGTTCAGATTAAAATAGAATTCACCAACTTTTTTAAAGCCCAATGTTTACCAATATTGTTTTATTTTAATTCCCATTATAATAAAAGTATGTTGAAGTATATTTTCACTGACCATAAACCTCAAGCACACTGGCATCACTCTCCACATGTCCAACCAGAAGCAGGTTATCGTTTGGTTTGATTATGTCATCTTCTTCGTCACTGTCTGGACCTTCAGTCTAAAACAACAAACAATGAACCTTCTTAATAAAAGAAGAGTCCTATTGGCACCAATGCATGTCTTTGAACAGCTTTCATTCCTTTAGTACCTAAAAATGTATATTTGAGTATGTAGGTATGCAGGTTTCCTCTCGATGTTTTCCTTCACCCGTAAAGTAAAGCTCGTGGTGTGACTAATCACTGTACTTAAGTTAAGAAAAACTCATTGGTACAGTCGGGATGCTCGAACCACCACGGCATAACAATTAAAATACCTCTGTACACAGCAGGAAAATATGCAATGTATTTATAAATTTATTATTACCGCCATAAGAAATAAGTGGACAGTAAGGTGTGTGAAAGAGTGACAGGTATGTAAGTCTAGAAAGAACTTACTGGCACTCTCTTCTCCTTGTCTAGTGTCCCATGTCCCCTATTTGCCCAGTGTGAATCCAGCTTATATTCTACCTCTGTGCCAAATTTTATCGAATTCCATTCAGTACATTTGGTATGAAAGACAAACAAACATCCTCATTTATAATATTAATAGGATGTCTACTTACCCTAATCTGTACATTATCACTGAGATCTCCCAAGTTAGGCAGAGTTGCAACTGTTCCAATACCAACTGGGTTACCTGAAAAATTATTCAACAAACTACCAAACCATTCCCTTATTAGAACTCATACCATTTCTACATTAAAGAAAGAGATATTGAAGTCCCATACTATTCTGTTCTTCATCATATTTTTCAAAGTTGAATTCATCATTGGGGTCTGCTGGAGGCTCTGCTGGGGCAGCTTCATCCTCTTCACTATTATCATCACCCTCCTCCACCAGCCTAAGAAGAACAGACTCCAATCAATATCATAACCTTCCAATTTTGACATTTAGAAAGGGTGGTTGAAGAAAGATTGAAGTAACCGATATACAATGTGAAAGTGGGTGTAAGAAGTGACAGACAAAGTCCATGTTCCAACTGCCTTGATCAAATCAATTAGAGACTCAAGGATTGGAGCTCAAGGATGGACACCAGGGAGCATGTATGAAGAGAGATAAAATCTCTTTTTACAGCAATAGTGTGATGAGCAGAATACATTTAGTAAAGACTATGGTTATTATTTGTATATTTATTATTGTTATTGTTACTATTTTGATACCATACAACCAGACATTTAGATTAAGTTTACTTGAATGTTTAAATGTATGTGTGTACTAATCTATGAGAGCTTAAGCAATCGTTAGAAAAATTGCAATATCCCAATAAAATATAAAAAAAGGATAATTTTCCAAACATATTTTGAGTTGATTAAACTCAATAGTTAATAGAAAATATAGACAATTCAAGGCTACTGACATATAGTTTATTGGAAATAAGGTACGAAGAACCACAAATATATATATTTACACATCTCGTCATGATTTTAGAGCAATTAAAATTAACATAATTGTTAGGAGGATCAGCATAATGCACCACTGTGTATTAGTATTAAAAAGTTTATGGGCCTATTAGCATATAGTATTAACAGTAATACTTAATAGTTAACGCATCGAGATAGTACTGGATAAAAGTAAAGTAACTTGACTCGTGTAGCAATAAGTAATGTGTTAATTTATAGGTACATAATTTACCTTAAATCTTCAGCAGTCTGTTTGATTATTTTCTCCAATTCTTTTTCTGTCAATTCTATCTGAAATACAAATTAATAGTAATCTGAAGAACTTTGTTCGAAAATAAAGTTTGAACAGCCACACAATGAAAACGTGAATCTCAAACCTTTTCTGGTACTGCCTTAGCCACACCTCGGCGCACAAAGTGCATACACGATATTAAACTAACAGTTGGTGTGTTTTCATCCATTTTAAATACGAATTTGTGTTTTATTTAACTAGAACATGTGGAATATCACAAGAACCATGAGCACGCACGGGGCACGAGTTGTTTTATTCATTTTGACATTTACCAGTTGACGCACGATGACAGCTAACAACAGACAAATAATTGTTATTTTTCTTTTTATTATTATTACGACTGGTTCCCAAAGTACATACATATATATCATCACGCCGACTCAAATGCCGCCAAAGCAATGATACATTGTAGACCCTTGTATATATTGTATAAGCCAAGTGATAAAAATATTCTTCTAGCAAACCATTGTTCTGCATTTCCTTAACAGCGGGCGCTCCACTCTGCTATCAGAACACTTTTACTCTACTGGGCATTACGATGTGGGACGGACGCTTTTTGTAATCGGTATCATGATATAACGATGTTAGCGTAAGAGCGTGAAGAGCCGTGGTGGTCGAGTGGTTGGATCAGTTGCCTGCGACACAAAGATCGCAAGTTCGAATCCCGACTGTACCAATGAGTTTTTCTGAACTTAAGTACAGTGATTAGTCACAACACGAGCTTTACGGTGAAGGAAAACATCGAGAGGAAACCTGCATACGTCTGAGAAGAAATTCAAAGGCGTATGTATAGTCGTGCTTGAGTAACGGCGATGGACTCGCCATCTGTCACGTCGTGGTGCCAGTGGGTGTGTGGGTATTACCTATACACCTCTGCCTACCCGTTCGGGGACCCTTGTGGGAAGGCGTGAGGATATATTATTATTATATAATGATTACTATCCAAATTGGTTGTGTTATGTGTATTGTCTACAATTCTAAATGAACATTTTTAGAAATTGTAGTTGTTATAGTTTTCTGTGATTAACTTCCAGGCGTCATACTATAATAACTTTCTATCAGAGACTATAATTTCGCCTTATAAACAATAAAAGCTCATCAGCGTATATGCTCCATGAGGGGCGAATAACGAATCTATTGGAAATAAAAAACAAAAAAATCATGCTCGTTAACCCAAACAGATTCAAATTCAAAATAACTGGTTGGGACCAAGTTGGGACTAGCTTAGGAGTATATTAAGAGTAGTCTATGAGCTCAGGTATCATCGATAACACTAGCGTCAAACTAGTCTTGTACCCAGCAATGATCAAAATGTGATGAAGATATAATGATAAGCCCAAAAAAATATAATTGCTACAGATTAAAGCGTAAATTTATTTATTGTACAGTAATGGTGAATTTCAATATTTTGTGCGTACTGGATTCTTTAATCGGCAGACTCTGGGATCGTCGGGCCGCACTACAACGTAGACTTTCTTAAATTCTCTGTTATCTCCATCGTTTCGTACGTAATTCCTTATTCCCCATGTGGCTAACCCAAATCCTATGACGGCCATTAATGAAGAACACATTATTTCGGGAATCTCCCAACATCCTTTCTTAAACAAACCAACAAGAGTATTCGGAAATCTGACTTGATGACCGATTTCTTTCGGTTCTGGAGTCATTTTATATACAATTAATAAGTGAAAGTCTGATCCGGAATTAGTTTTACTTCACACTTATTACAAGTCAATATACACTTTATTCAAAAAAGCAATGGCAGTCACGTTGGCAGATTTTGTCTCAACCAACCATAGACTTAACGTCGATTAAAACAACAACAACAATAGCATTAAGTTCTATCGATATCATTTTATAGCAGTATTTATGGAATATTTTACTCTGTCTCTCTCAGTACAATAATATTACTTTTCTCTTTGGTACAATATGTCTTCTGTCACTAGTGTCACTTGAATTGAAATTGATGTCTGATGAAGTTCAATTGAGGACGTATCCGACGTAAAAGCATTGGTTATTTGGGTGTTCAATTAACCAACATTCTGCCCTCTGTTGGTTTCCAAATTGTAATCAATGTCGGCAGCCTCAAGAAGAAGTCTCAGTCAGCTTGTGCAGCAGGGATGGAATGAGATTCCTGAAATATTTGCATCAACTGGTCTGGCAGTTGTTGGAATAGGACTGGGATTCCTAGGCTGTTACAATTATGTGAAGAACGATGGAGATAACAAGAGATACAAGATGACCTACGTTATTATGAGGCCCGACGACCCTAAGACCAAATTAATAAGAAAAGATTAGAACTCCAAGCCATCTGTATCAACAAATTAGTGTGAACTACTATTATGTAATAAAGCTCGTTATCAAAACTTTGTTTTTATTTGAAAGAGTTTTGTTTTGGAGTTGAAGTTTTATTCAATATAAATTAAGACTCATGTAAGAAATAACAAAGTAGGAAATATGAAATATTTGTGTGAGAACATTATACCTGATCCACAAAATTCAGAGGACTATGACCTATTCATAATGGTATGCCAAAAAATAATGCAAAATCAAGAAGTTACATAGCTTTATTCAAGATGTTACAATTTTCATTTTAAAGTATTAGCCGTACCTGGACCAAAGGAGCATATTTGTAGAGGAAATGTACAGGGATTCTACATACCAGTAAGTATACATTAATTTATTCAATTACAGTCTAGAATGAAAGCTGCCAGTAAAGGAGTTACAATTAAATACTGAAACGGTGACTGCCAATTAATAACATGAAACATGAATTGAGAATTTATTTGTATTGCTCTCTCCAAAAGAATAACATCTCTGGTATTGCCAGTGCCATACCATGGTAACAGCTTACCACAAGAGGACTATTTGCCAGTTTGCAACCCTTGAAGTTCGAAGAAAATTGAACCTTTTATAACAGTTAAACAATACTCTCACTGGAATCCAAATGATATAACAGTCAACACAAAATTGCATACAGAACAGGCTATAACTTACAATAGAAACTTCTTACAATTTGAGGTAGTAACAAAATTTGGTAGGAACAAATGAAATACATAATTATAATAAGTGATTTTCTATGACAGTATGTTTGCCTCATTTGTCAAGTTAAACATGCATAATTGAAATTCTAGAATTATTCAGTAAAGTGCCCCATTTACTGAATAATTCTAGAATTAAGTCTGAAGTCACATCAGTCAATTGACATGCAGTTATTTTTAATAATATTAATAAAACAAAATGAGAATGCAAAGAGAAAAAGCGCAATATCCTGCTCGCGTTTATTCATATATCAACATAAAACTGGGGAGGAACTTTCTGTTCTAACCAACACCCACACATGTGCAAGAACATTGTCTGTCCCTATTTAGTCTTGCAACAAATGTCTTGTTTGTTGCGTCAATGTCGGTACTGCCGCGCTAGACATTAGTTGCAGAAAAAGTTATGCCATTGCCATTAATGGATAACTAAGTGAGAAAAAGAAAGGATTTCCTATAGGGGAGCTGGACAACATCGAATTGTAATTTTCAATAAACTAAATTGCATGATTGATTGTGATTTGGAATTGGTCAGGTCTTTGAGAAACATAATGTACATTATTTTAATTATTTTGGAAGTATAGAGGTTTATGTAAATGGCATGATTCTTAGCTTTTCTTCGATTTCCCTTTACTTGATACCTTAGCCTTGCTTGTGCTGGGTTTGTCTTTGTTAGAACTGGATTTATCAGGTTTTTCCTTCTTTTTCTGTAAACAAAAATTATGTAAGGTAAATAGCATAACAAGAGTAACATGCTATAAACTGATGTGATGGTTGGTGAGTCTATAAGTATATGGTTTAACATATGTCTTTGGACTTCTGTTTAAATGTATGCAAGTTTCCTCTATATATCTTCACGCTTTCCCCACAAGGGGTAAGTAGAGGTGCGTGTGGGATATTCCACATTCCAGAGATATATTTTTGGTGCCAACGCGACACAGATGGCGAGTCCATCCTCTTGATGTTTTCCTTCACGGTAAAGCTTGTGGTGTGACTAATCACTGTACTTAGATCAGAAAAAATCATTGGTACAGTCCCGATAAAAGCTTCCGTTGCTGAGCAAACTGTTGCAAAGCATCTTTGTGTTGCTGGCAACTACCCGAACCACACAGCCTCCACGGCTTCTGATCATATATAATATAATATAATAATATCCTCACGCCTTCCCACAAGGATCCCCGAAGGGGTAGGCAGAGGTGTATGGGTAATACCCACACACCCACTTTCCGCCAGAGGTATATTAGGTGCCAACGTGACAGATGGCGAGTCCATCGCCGTTACTCCGTCACGACTATACATACGCCTTTGAATTTCTTCTCCGACGTATGCAGGTTTCCTCTCGATGTTTTTCCTTCACCGTAAATCTCGTGGTGTGACTAATCACTGTACTTAAGTTCAGAAAAACTCATTGGTACAGTCGGGATTCGAACTTGCGACCTTTGCATCGCAGGCAACTGCTCGAACCACTCGGCCACCACGGCTCATTACGCCCTTAGCGTCAATCATTAGGCTTCTGATCATTATATGGATACATATGTGAAAATATAAGCAGATGGACAAATGTGACTAAAATACAGGCTTTTGTGTGGTACCTTGATCAGCGCGTCAGATTCAGGGTCGCTATCCTCGGCCACTTCTTCCTCGTCATTGTCCTCCAGCTCATAGCCATCGTCATTGGGGCGCCGGGCTTTCTTCACGGCGGCGGGCGCGTAGGGCAGGGCACTCGCACTCTTATTGTACGTGCGGGTCATTGCTGCTTTTACCTTTGCAACAATACCGTAGTGTGAGAAAGAAATCTTAGTTAGGGTTCCGTACGTACGTACTAATAAAAAAACTGCATCTATAGGATCACTCGTGTGTACTACCGATTAGATTGACATTTGGTACGCGTATACATTTCCGTGAACAGCGTAAATAAATTTATTGTAAAAATTAATAAATACTATGGGTAAATTTTACATAAATATTACCTAGTTGCAAACTAAGCAAAGCTTGTACTATGTACCACTGGACAAGGATGTACATACTTATAGATATGTATAACAACATAGGACATCCAAGACTAAGGTACAGATATGCTCGTGTTCATGATACGAATATTCGCATCCAGCTGGAAGCGAAAAGAGGTCACTTTATGGAGTAGAGAAAAAATATCACTAGTCGCATCGCACCGAACCCTGTCCACTCAACATCACCTCGTACTTGTCCGTTTTTGTGATTCAAATTTAGAATGTATCTGTAGAAAGTATCTTGAATGAATTGAAGTCAGTATACCTTAGCGTCAATCAATACAGTAGGGTTCCGCTGTCCAGGCCACAGCGACAAGTCTAACAGGGATTCAAGATCTTCCCTAAGCAGGTGGTAGGACTCCAGCACTCGCAGAGACTGCTCAATGCCTTCCGCTTTATCACTTATCAGGGGCTGGACTATGGCGTCGCGTAGGTGCGTGCAGTAGTCCAGGTAAATGGATGACTTTGAACCTGATGTACTGTGGAATTGAGTCGGATTTACTAAACGTGAATATCTTCTAGAACCCGGGCTGTTACTTATGTTACTAAAAATTATATATAAAATTAAATTTTCAACCATTAAATTGTATGTATAGTAATAGTAGGAACACTTAAA
Source organism: Drepana arcuata (assembly GCA_016069955.1). Lineage (NCBI taxonomy): Eukaryota > Metazoa > Arthropoda > Insecta > Lepidoptera > Drepanidae > Drepana > Drepana arcuata. The sequence continues at coordinate 46,950 of JACCPG010011396.1, forward strand.
ACACGTACTTTCAATAAATGTTATCAGTTCATACAAAAGTGGCGTAGGCACAATGTCGTATTTAGAGGCCTGGAGGCCTGGGGGCAGGAAAGGAGGGGAGGCCCCGTGGCCCCAAACAATTTTTTAAATAAAATGGATCGATGATTTCTGCTAATATTTAATATAGTCATGTTTGTACAAAGTAATGTAGGTAAAGGTAAAACGTGATAAAAAGATCAAAGGAAAAGGTCTTTACTAGTGTTTACTAGTCTGAATTAGTTTTTTTTTTCTATGTCTCTATTGTGGTGGCCCCTCTTTTGTGGAGACCCCGTAGCTATAGACCAGTTTGCCCCCCCTTAAATCCGGCCCTGCGTAGGCATGGTGTTATACTTACGACACTTTATGTGTGTGAAACCGCCAATGGGTGACCATTGGCGGTTTCATTGGTACATCATTGGTACTTCAGTAAATTTCTGGGCGAGAAAATAAGTGTTCCCGAAGGTCTGAATTGCATTGTCTACGGTTGAGTAGTATTTCATACTACGCGCTCTCTTCGGAATGCAAATATTTTTAGGTAGTACGAAACGGATTAAATAAGGATTCTCATTAATTCAAGATCTCCTAGTCTGCACTAGGCGATCTTGAATGAATAATCCTTTTAAGGAGAAAACGTTTTTTCTTAGTTCAGCTATTTCAGCGTATAATAAACATATCAGACCTTCAAACATATGTAATAGTTGTGTAAAAAATATACTTTTTTTTATACAACAAGAATGGCAAACAAGCATACGGCCCACCTGATTGAAAACAATAGCAAAGTATGACTTGCGCGTTGCCACTCTGTTTTCGGAGAGTTAATACTGTGCTGGCAGCATAATGGGACTAATCCCTCTGCTGCCAACACAATATAATCCTCCCGCCTCCCCGAGGAGCTCATTACTGGAAACCTTATTCACCGCGTAGGAACACAACACAATAAATTGTGTTATTTGGCTACGAACTACTACTACGGACGGACTGCCCCAGTCTGGCAGCTCCAAATTCGAACGGAAAACCCGTTATGCCCTACCTATCTTACTCTACTAAACTGAAACTCACCTGAGTCTGGTATGGGCGTGTATCTCCTGGCAGAGCCTGTTCATCTTGGTGGCGCGCGAGTTCTTGCCGAGCCAGCCGGGGAACTGAATCTGGCCGGACACGTGGCCGGAGAGCACGTGTCCGGGGATCACTGAGCTATACATCGCCTAAAATATTAAAGTTTATTTAGTCCACGAGTTCTAAATACATAAACTATTGTAGTTCTTAACGCTACTCACAAATCTATTTCACAGATTTTACCTATGGAAAGCTACATTACAAATTCATGAGTAATATAAGCTATGTGTCATTTATTTAGAAAATCTTCGAATACTATATAACGCGAAAGTGTGTTATTCAATCTCGCGAGAACGGCTGAACGGAATTGTATGAAATTTGGCACAGAGATAGATTATTCGCTAGATTAGCACATAACACATATTTTATTCGAGACAAACAAGTACCACCTATACACCTCTAGTACTACATATACACCTCCTCATACCCCTTTGGGGGACCCTTGTGGGAAGGCGTGAAGATAAATAAGTACCAATGAAATAAAACTTGTCGAATGTGCACACGCATTTATAAGCGCTAAATAGCGACCTGTACAGGCAGCAGTCCCCAAGCCTGGCTGCGTCGTATCCTGGCGTCCACTAAGTCACCCGCGCTAATGCTGTCTGCCGCTGCACTCACACGCTTCAGGACTTCCGACCTGTACACAACGTCACAATTATAAAGAGGCAGAGTTTGTTTGTTTGATTGACCGAACTAATCACTCACTAAATTTGAACGAGGAAGGCTATAAAGCTACAGCACACGTTCTGATACAATGGAAAGTGTGCAGTAATACATACATGAATACCGAGTCGCGAAAGGGGTAGGCAGGCACGCAAAACTCGATTTATAGCGATTGAGCTTAAAATATGACACAATAGTAAAAAAAACTCGTCAGTAACAAAAAAATATGACCAGCGGTATAGGCGCAACTGCGCCATATGTCTGGGGAACACTACGTGCACATATTGGAAATTTAAACTTTTAAGATCCATGCAAACATGTGCCACATAGCTTGTCTGAGTTCAGCTATTATAGAATTTAACGCGGGCTAGATTGCTGGTACGGCATATATACCGCCCCCGTCCTCCCAACTTTAGCAAAATCGGTCCAACCACAGCTTAAAATCAAAATATTTTATTTCACATAGGCCTAGATGGGCACTTATAAAACGTCGAAAAAGGTAAACGGTTCGGGTCGGTCGTTTACCTGGAGAAGAACAGACAAGAAACTCCATGGTTACTCTTTTCAATTGAGCTGTGAGACATAGCGAGAGATAGGTATAGCAACTCACTTGGGGCAATGGGGCTCGACGCTGAGGTAGTTCTCCTGGACGAACAAGGGCGCGAGGCTGTAGTCGTAGAAGAACAGGTCACTGCGGTCGTGTATAGACATTGTCTTGTGATCCTCCGCCGAGAACACTTTGCGGACCGCCTCCCACGGACCCTACACATATACATAAAAAAAAAATATTTACTTTAATTAGTGTATCTACAAAAAGAGTTAAAACTATCTACTTACAGATAAAATATTAGTGTCAAATCGGTATGCAGTTAGCAATGCTGATTATATGGTATATTAAAACTTCATGCCTACCCACAAGGGTCCCCGAAGAGGTAGGCAGAGGTGTATAGGTAGTACCCGCACACCCACTTTTCGCCTGTGATATATTTTAGATCTCATCGTGACAGATAGCGAGTGCATCGTCAAGTACAACTATAAATATAAGTTTTTGAATTTCTTCTCAAGTTTCCTCTCGATGTTTTTTTTCTTTTTTTATATAACACGAATGGCAAACAAGCATATGGCCCACCTGATGGAAAACGGTTCCCGTAACCTATTTACGCTCACGATACCGAAGTATCACTTGCGCGTTGCCACTCTGTGTTCGGAGAGTTATAGTGTGTTGACAGCATAATGGGTTTAATCCCTCTGCTTCCAACACAATGTAAGAATCCTTCCCCCCTCCCCAAGGAGCTCATTACTGGAAACCTTATTCACCGTGTTCCTTGCTACCTACGCAGGAACACAACACAAACAATTGTGTTATTTGGCTACGGACTTCTATAAGGTGAAGGTCTTGCCCCAGTCAGGCAGCTCCAAATTCGAACGGGAAACCCGTTATGCCGTACCTCTCCTTAACCGTTTTCCTTAACCGTAAAGCTGCATTTTTGTGTACTCTTATCGCTCGCGCGAAGCCACCCCACGCTGATACATTTCCCGGTACAAAACACAAAACATACTTACCAGCTTTATATCTTTCTGACACCCTTGGCATCTTTCCTCAGCCTGTCAGCATCTGTCAGCTTGGGCTCCACGGCCCACATGGACAGCAAATTCAACGTCTGACGCACGTCCTGGTTGGCAGCCACGATCAATTGGGACAACACATCAGGCGGGATCTTCAGGCCTTCTTTGTAGCATATTGACATCATTGCCGACTGGAATAAGTATTAGGTTAACTATTAGGTTTTATATCAGAAACAACAAACAAATTTTAAGTGGGTGAACATGCAGGGCTCCTTTTTCATAGCACCAGTCTCCATGGGTGGTCTAAAGACTAGAGATAATTTGCACTTTCCTCTTAAATTTCTGGTCATCATCTCTCTTTACAGGGTCGGCAACGCGCGAGTGATACCCCTGGTGTTGCAAGCGTTCATAGGCGGCGGTAACCGCTTACCATCAGGCGGACCGCATGTTTTTTGTCACGCATGTGGTATAAAAAAAAAACATTTTTAGTCATATAGATAAAGAGACGAGACCACACACGCACACGTAACAGAAGGGTTCAAATACAGTGCAGTTGACAATTAAGGGTCACCTTTATCTGCTCGACCCTGGGCCTGTTGAACCTGAGGTCGTAGCAGTAGTTGACGAGGGACCTCATCTTCTGGCTGTTCCGGTCATTGCACATGCATATTATAGGCACCGAGGCGGTCTTGATCAATCCTATTAGCTCTTGTAGACCACCTGGAGAAAATAAAACGACAGGACATTATTCGAGGTGTTGGTAGACTGCCTTGTTTTGGTCGCTTACCGGATTAAGTCAGCGCTGGGCCTGTAGCAAAGTCTATCATTGGATTGCTATCAAATTATCTAGTCTATGGTATTAAATATTATGTATCCATGTATAATTTTTTACACAGTCAAAAAGCGTCGGTGCTTCGGATACTACACTTGCTTTTGTGACCTATCCAAAGCCTTCGATTGTGTGCATCACGAAACATTGATCAGGAAGTTAGACCACTATGGTATAAGGGATTTGGCTCTTAACCTTATATCATCTTACTTAAGTAAACGAGTACAAAGTGTGTATACGTGGGGAATTATCTCTGGGATGCCCAGTAGCTATGGGCGTTCCACAGGATTCGATTCTCGGTCCATTACTTTTTCTTATCTATATCAATGACCTACCTCACTTGGTAAATGATAAACATGATATTGTATTATTTGCTGATGATACATCTTTACTATTTAAGATAGACCGACAGAAAGAAAACTTTGACGATGTAAATAACGCTCTCTCTGACGTGATTCATTGGTTTAGTGCTAATAATTTATAATAAAACTTTAGTTTTTGTTAAGTATATGACGTTCAATAAGTGTTCCCTATGTCCCTTACGTTGAATAAAATATTTAGATTTTTTGATTTTGAATCCCTCTGCTACCAACACAATGTATTAATCTTCCCCTCTCCCCAAGGAGCTCGTTACTGGTAACCTTATTCACCGCGTATTAACACAACACAATAAATTGTGTTGTTTGGCTACGGACTTCTATAAGGTGGAGGTCCTGCCCCAGTCGGGCAGCTCCAATTTCGAACGGGAAACCCGCTATGCCCTACCTATCTTAACTACCCACCCACTAACTACACACCTCTGTGTCTGAATCTTGTGGGACGGCGTGAAGATGTTGTTATCTCATGTGCATTTAAATTTTAATTGTAACGCTCGTTGGCGCAAAGTAAAAATACTTGCAAATGTTCGAGCCTCACCTCTGTCCTCATTGCCAGCCATCCCGTCCACTTCATCCATGACTAAGACGCGTTTCTTGGTCACTGCTTGTTTGCCGGTGTCGCCTGTAACCATACATCCCATAAACAGACGGATGCGGGAGGCTGAAGACATGTCGCTATGGCGCTCATTAGGGGAGGCCTATGTCCAGCAGTGGATTAGTGTGATGACGATGACGATGAAAGACTTCCCACCAACCTTCCCATACCCCATTTTTAACACGCTTTTATTAGCTTGGGTTGTATGTATGTATGTAACGGAATCTTTGAACATGATTTTAACCCCCTTCAAAACGTCGGATTAACTCGAAATTTGGTATACTTATTACTATACTAAATGGATAAAAGTATGGTTACCCTAACTGCTAAACGATTTAATTCATACTAGAACGACACACAGCCACTTATTCTAAGAGAAACACAATTTCATACTGTCTTCCCACAGTACTCTAGACATACTGACAAGGTATCCTTCTGGTCATCAACAATGAGATCACAATCAGGATATTCGTCCAGAAGAGCGTAAGAGGGTGCGCGGAACTGGAGAGCGCTGATTATGCTATGTGAATAAATATTTTCAGCTATGCGCTTGAAAAACGGCGAGTCACGCTTAAACGTCTGACTTTGTGTTATGCCCCAGCTTTCAAAGACCCTTGAAAGAGAAGGAGTGATGACAAGAGGATGAAATGAAAGCTGATAAGCGCAAGTGCTATCCCTGGTATCGCTAGGGTTCTTTGGCGGTGGTAACCGCTTATCATCAGGCAAACTGCAAGCTAGTTTGTCACTTTGCTCGCTTTTGCGACACTTTAATTAGCTTACCCATAGCGAATCCCGACAAGGAGTTAGTAGTCAACAGTTCTCCAATCTGTTCCTTAATGAGCGTTTTGTTCCTCGTGTCGGAAGCGTTGAACTCCACGGTGTCGAAGCCAAGTTCTTTGCACACCAACGATACTGTCGTCGTTTTACCTGAACACACCAATATGTACATAGTTTAAACCATACCAATCTTACTATCTTATCTTATCTTACTAATATTATAAATGTGAAAGTTTGTAAGTTTGGATGTTTGCGGTTCTTTCACGGCAAACGGCTGAACCGATTTGGCTGAAAGTTGAAATGGTGATAGCTTATACCTAGGAATAGGACATAGGCAACTTTTTATTTTTATCCTGAATAATTCAAAATTCAAAGTTCAGCAAATTATGTTCTTTTACGGCATAGCGGCTGAACCGATTCTAGCAGGAAAATGTCCAAAGCTACTTTCACGAACTCCACGCGGCGAAGCCGCGGCATTAGCTAGTATTGAATACATTGAAGAGTCTTGGTGACTGAGTGGTTCGAGTATTTGCTTTCGACACAATGATTTCGAGGTCGAATTTCGACTGTACAATGATTTTTTTTTAACTTAAAATGAGTGATTTATCACACCACGAGCTTTAAGGTGAAGCCAAATATCAATATTAAACCTGCATATGTTTAAGAAGAAATTCAAAGGCGTGTATGTACAGTTGTGCTAGAGTTATCGCCATCTGTCACGTTGGCACCTAAAATATATCTCTTTAGGGAATTGGGTGTGGGGATATTACTTATACACCTCCGCCTACCCTTTCGGGAACCCGGAACTTCGGTGAGCAGCGATTATGTATGTGTCTTGTACTGACCTATTGTTCGCTTTGGGTACCAAACCAGGTTACATACATATACAAGACATTTACATATAGGTTTGTACTACTTACCAACCCCGGGAGGTCCCGATAGCAGCGCTGCCTTATAGTACCCACCGTCATCGTTCTTGGCCCAAGGCGATGGTTTTGGGAGCTTCGCCTTTCTATTCACGTACCACTTTGTAAGCCAGTTGATTAGTCTGAAAAAGGGGTCAATGAAGCAAGAAAAAAAATAAAACAGCATTCCTCAATAAATGGGCTATTTTATGTAAAAAAAAAAAGATTTTAACACTCCAAAATGTATCTTGTGTGCAACATGTTTGTATTAAAAAAAAATTTTTTATTTAAAAATAAATTTTAATACAAACCTTTTTTGTGTGTAAAAAAGAGTGTAAATAAATTGAAAAAATAATTGTACAAACTTTGTAACATTGCTCGCGTCTCCACGTTGGCCGATAATCTGTTTGACTGTCTGCGGCTTGTGCTTCTCAACCCATATTGAAATATTCGATAGTTCTAATGGTCTATTGTCTACGTTGTTTGTTTCTGGTCTTGCATCTGTAATAGTAATTAATAAATTATCGTACTTTATAGATTCTTACTTATTGATACTCGGCTGTTACCCAAAATTTTACTACGATTCCATGGAGAGTAGCAAAACGATCGAAGCTATATCGCTCAATTAAGGGGCTATCTAATGGAAAAATAACTTTTCAAATCGGATTAGAACTTCCCGATTTGTGCGGGTTCAAACAAACAAACTGCATCTCTTAATAATATGTATTTGTATAGATATGTTTGAGTTGTATTGAGTTTTATTTTTAAATTATATATTCGTCGCGAAATTAAAACTAAAAAGGTCTGAAATAAGCGATTAAACTTTTTACCATCAATAATTTCTCAAGGTAATCATATATGAAGAAAACAAAAGGAATAAAAATATAGACGAGTCCATTGCTAGGGTTTTCATTGAGATTGATGGTACCAAGTTACATTACTCCTCTAAATAGTAAATGTCGGATAAGCCACGTAGCACGAAAGTATCTATTGAAAATCGAAGCCTATTTAGTTTAATGGCCCTTGACAGTTTTCTACTTAAGCCGGCATTGCAAATTATTGCTTAGTACATAACTCTTTCTTTATAATTTTGCAGTTACTACCAATTATTGCACAGCACATAATTTTCTTTACCTTCCGACACTTGAGTTTCACATTTCATTTCATCTGTACCAGCCAGCTCTTGCCTTTTGTGTGGACTCCTTGACTTCCCGCGCTTCTCGTAACCTTTGCTTTGTTTCGATGGTGTCTTGTGTGGTCTTTTATCATGTACCTCTTTATGTTTACTATCTTTCTTATTTGGTGTCCTTTCTTTTGCCATGTCTTTCGCATTTGCTTTCTTTGTAGTTCCTTTTAACATATCCAAAAACTCATCTTCATTTATGATTTTAATGCCTAGTTCTTCGGCCTTTGCCATTTTGGCTGGTCCTGCATCACTGCCAGCCAGCACATGAGTTACCTAGGTTTCAACCAGGCATATACATATACAAATTTATAAAATTCATTTTTTTTACTAAATACATATACAAAATATACACGCAGAGAGAATAGAGCGCCAGTTCTCTCTAGTCTAGCATACATCTCTCGCTTCGTCCAAATTCATTCGAGCATCCTAAAAAAGCCTATTCGTTTGGGATCATTCAAAGTTTGAAAAAAATATATGTAGCTAGCTATGTAGCCAATCATTTCCTTTTTTTACCTTGAAAATTTATAGCATCAGGTGCTCTTCTTGGTCTTACAGTACATCACTTTACATACTTATTTATTTAAATTATATATCTTCAAAATTTCAACTCAAATATATGAAGTTTCCTAAGAAGGGTTTTCTTTATCTTAAAGGTTATTGTGTGGCTAATCGCTGCACTTAAGTTCAGAATAACTCATTGGTATTTGTTGGTGGGATTTGTTGCAGAAATTCTCTTTGGTTTATTTTAAATTCCTACATAATGACAATAAAAACTTCTAAAATTGTATTTTAATTATATAATTATGTGCTATATCTTGAGATAAGTTTCTCAAATATGATAAATCGCCATTTATTTATTTATTAATGTAAGGCAGCGAAATTAAACGCGATCAAAAGCACCTAGCGATATAATGTAATGCTATACTGACCTTCTTACTAATACCATTTTTAATACATCCACCATATTTATTGATGGCTTCAACAATATCCTCTCGTTCAAATGAATCCAGAACCCCAGTAAGTAAAAAAGCGTAGTTTTTAAGACAGTCCGGTGCACCCTGGAAATAATATTACTACATTCCATATTTGATTAAATGTGCTCCTTTTAACCCATCAACACAAATCTAGATACATTTGCTATAACAGGCTTATAAATAGGAAAATGCATGATCCCTCTTCATTTCTTTTCACAGACAAAGGGTAAGTACCAGTATAAAAACGTCCTTTTATCGCCAGAAATAGTTTTATAGTGTGAACGTGACAGATAGCGAGTACTTCGCCATTTCGCCAGTCCGACTATCCATACTTTTCATTTTTTATTATCCAAATTTTCTTATGGGTTTTCTTTCATCATAAAACTACTGCTGTGATCATTGGTACTTAAGTTCAGAAAGAAGTACAGTTGGAGTAAGTACTTGCAATGTATGTGCTACTGGAACCTCTTGACCACTAGTCAGCTCAGTAATAATCAACGATAATTGGTATTAAAACATCGATGAATTGTGATTAATCCTGTAGATTAAAGAGCTCCACAAACATACATACTATAAATATCATCACACTGAATTTCTCATGGGGTAGGCAGAGATAGTGCAAGTTCTCTAAATAAACATACCTCAGGTATTTCCTTAGCACCTAAGTGCTTAGGTCCAGTCCTGTTCAAGTACTTGTGATATAATTCTATTGAATGCCTCTTTCGTTCATGCCTCTCCTCATCGGTTAAAACTGTAAATTAAGTTACTTATAGTTCGGCAGCAGAGGCTAATAAATTATGTTGGTCAGTTGAACATGACAAATAATTTTTGAGTTTATTTTTGCCAATTAGGAAAGCTGAGTATGAAGAAACCATAGATTTTCTAAATTAAAAGTTAGGTCATACCTCATGCCCAATTTATATCAAAAGCATTGTAAATTTTTGTCATAATACCTGATTCATTTAGGCTTTTGTTATGTTTCCTCTTTGGTTTCATTTCCTGATGATCATTATCTTCAATTACAGTTGTGTCCATATCCTCTTCAAAGCTCTGCTTCTTTATCTTACTATTGCCATTTTGGTGTTTAGAGTCTTCCTGTTTAATTTTTTTAACATTAATTGGTTTCTCTTCGACATGGTCTGTTTTGTCATCAATAAATTCAGAAAATTTACGCTTTTGACCTATATGAATACCCTTTTCAATTTTATTTGTGATCCGGTCTTTATTTGATTGCACATGATTGGATATTATATCTTTTGATGTAACCTCCTTAGATTCAAGTTTGATATTTGTACCCTTAAAATGTTTGTCTTTCCCATTGACAATACTTTCATCATCTTTCTTAGATTCTATACAATCAATTTCATCTATTTCTAGTAGGCTTTTTTCAAACTCCTCATCTGAGTGGATACCGGTTTCCGTTTTTTTAACTTTTTTAACCAATGGGTCAGTCCTAGTAATAGGAGCACTATTGAATATGTCAGAAGCCTTGATTTCTTTAAGGTTTTGTTTGGCAGGTTTCGATTTTTCGGTTTTGTTTGCGGGTTTGTCTTGTTTAGTTTTAAATATTTCTTCGTCAGAATTATCATCTAATATACGCTTTCTTCGGGCCGCTTTTTTCTGTTGTAAACATAATTTTATGGATATAATTCATGCTAGTAGAAATTCTTAATAATAATAATAATATATCCTCACGCCTTCCCACAAGGGTTCCCGAAAGGGTAGGCAGAGGTGTATAGGTAATACCCACACACCCACTTGAAAGAAAGTAGAAATTCTTGTTATCTATTAATTAAATAGCATATTTTTAAGTGACCTTAAATACAGACCTTATGTTTAATTTGTACCTCAGGTGACTCTGGAATAACATCATCATCTTCTTCGACGTTAAGCTTTGACGCTTTTTTAGGGAGAAAGAATGATCTTATATCCTGAAATATTTCGTAAAACCAATATATTATATAGAAAATTGTTATTCGTACATCACTAATCGCATATATTTAAATAATACAAGCATAATCAACACTGCGTGCGTAAATGCAACAATTTACGCACATAGACCGATCATTTCCTTACCTTAGACATAATTATGTGAGGTTGTTCTAAATAGTTTTAAGTACATTAGTCCACAAAATTAATTATAAGACATGAATGAACTAATCTACGAACGAATTCAAGGATTTCGCGGAATATTTTCTTATTCTTATTCGTCAATATGCAAGCATATCCGTTGGGTAGAGTACATACCTACCTACCGCCTACCGTCACGCTGTCAGATTTGAGTTTTGGCATTTATTTTATTTCCAACAGTTCCAATGACATTGACTTGCCAAATAAATAAATAAAGTACCATTGCCATTCATCTTCTACTTTTATTTCTTTTTGGATTACTGAAGACTCCAACTCCAACATGTTTTGGGTGAGCTAATCACAACAAACTAAATTTAAGATGTTAAAACTGAACGCGGATGCTTGACTTGGATTTAGGTCATACCAGCATATGTTGCATAAGCTAGTTACAAGTATAGAAATCTTCAATATCTTCACGATTGTCAACAGGGATTCTGGAAGGGGCAGAGGTGCAATAATGAATTATTGTGATGTTCGTAGATGTACGTTACCATTAACCATTATTAATTTATGTTGTACCGTAGTGAAGTGTTATTAATTTCAATGTATTCGAAAAGCTTTGTAATGCTCAAGCGATCGACCGCGAGTCAAGGTAGTTCAACCAGCAAAATCATAATCTTACCTAAATGCCACCTAGCGTTACTTGGAGATTTTAGGCTCAAGACGTTTTCAGTCATGTGGTTTAAATAAATTTGCATGGCAACTTGAACGAATGAAACATTTTTATTTGTCGATGACATGATGTCAATGTAACGCAACGGCGGTAAGCTTCAAAGATATGAATCTACTCAAAATTTTAATTCAATGTTATGTTTGATGGTTATCCTCATAATAGGGGGTGCGGTATGTGCAAAAGACAAAAATGCAGGTTCAACACTTTTTTATAACAGACACGCTCAGAGAGATTGCTGGAACGAAGATGATATAGCCAAACTTAGAGCTCGCAGGATATTTGAGGAGCTGATTCCGCCGGATGCAGTTCCTGATAGCATTGATGATAATTATATAAAAAACACACTCAAATACTTTAAGAGAGCTATACACGCAGTCGAAGAAGACACAGATCTTCATACTAATAATTTACTCAAACAAGCTTTATTGGATGCAATCGGGGCACATTTAACCACTCAAATACTGCCTACAGTGCGATTCGCGTATTACGCTGGCTACGTAAAGTACAGAAACGCAAGACAACTTCAAGACTTCTTAGGTGAGATAAAGACTTTCCTTAACTCGCAAGGCATGGGGTGGAAACGACCAGAGCGCGTGCCACAATGGTCGAATTTGACCGTTGCCAAAGTTGTTATAGGGTCAGGCAAATTCCTCGATCCCTGCACTTGTTTGGTTACAAAAAGAGATTCCAACTCCTGTATTCACTTGCCATTTCCAAAATTGGATGACGATAAAAATCCTTCAGCTATTGCTTTGCCATTTAAAAGCGGAGGTTTAGTCAATTTGGCCTCCCCGAACTCTGAAAATATTCTGCTCAAATATTACACTACCGCTTCTAGATGCATCTTACACAGTTCCCCGGCTATTTGCCGTCATTCAGATTTCGTTAATTTCAATAATGACATGTGGCACTGGATGAAACGCGAGGTCGCTCCACATCTAGCAGACGAGCAACTATATGCAGCATATGGAGGTGTACTGCGAATCGCCGCAGCCGTACAAAATTATGGTAAGGGATTAAGACGACGCAATCTGTTTGAGTACCAAGATGCTGGCGTGGGCAAATGGCACCCGTGGCAAGCACTAACTGAATCTTACATTTATTTTAACGCCGACTGGACTCCCAAACTTTACATAGGTCTTGTTTTTGGTGCAGCCGTAGCGATATGTCTGCTGCAAATATTTTACGGTTATATTTTTGGCGAAGGCAATGTTTGTCCGTGCACTGGTCGTGCGGATAGTAAATCTTTCTCGCGAGACGTGGAATACGCGAATGTGGAGACAAACTTCCCATCCATGTTGCCTTGCCAAAGCGCAGTCTACTTCAGCGAGAAGCAACGCACGAAGAGATCTCAATCCAAAACAAAAACATCTTCACTCGGCTCTATGAGAACCCAAAAGGTGTACGACTTGAACGAAAATGCAGAGAAGTTAATGGCCGTAATAATCAGTGACAATGAAGAACTAGATGGGGAATCTTCTCCGTCTAGGTTTGAAAGCGAGGATGAAGGCTCGGATAAGAACGACGAATCTGCTAAGCGGTCCCAAAGCCCGCCAAAGTTGGAGACATCTATGGCTCAATTGAGGATCAAGAGGTCACCGCGCAAGGAAGTGCCATCGGCGCCCATGTACTCAACGAGTACTGTCACACATTCGGACGTGACGTATTGCCAAGAACAGCAGCTCAGCGAGTCTTGTACATCCTTAACAGGCAGTACGACTTCTGATCGGAGTGTTAGCTCGACGAGCTCAAAATCCAGGACCACTCGTCATTCGCGAAGCTCTAGGGACCTGGCGTGGGCTCGCCGTGTGATCTCGAAGCAGTCCTCTCGCAGTAAAACGTCTGGGACGGAATTGGATATCTCTTTTAACACACCGCCGTCGCATCGATAACACTCATTCCATTTGGTAAGTTATTTACGTACGTTTCGTTAGTAATATTATTGTAAGACATGTTGCATATTTAAGAAAGCTTTGTGATTTATAAGAATTATAGTACGTTTATCTTGTGGACATATATACGTATATTTTTTTTATATTTGAGCAGTCTTCGAGCTCGTTGTTTGGAAGGAAATACTTTTATCATACTAATATGTACCTACCGAAATCATAAATGAATAAAAAAGTAAGGTAAATAGACAATGAAACTCAGGACGTAAACAATTATTTTATTTACATTCATAATATAGTTAAACAACACATTTATAACGGCATGCGACACCAACATCAAAATAATATGCTTTAAATACGGTATTATAATTTAAATAATATATATATGTATATGTATATCACATGTTTAAACTCATTTTGTACATCATTAATGATTTGTTTTTGGAAATATGGTTGCAAAATGGAACAAAAGCACAGGAAAAAATGTCCCCATATTATAAATATTTAGCTTAAAGATAAATAAAAATGGAACATGAAGGGGGCTCAGGGCCTTCATGATTAAGTCAAAGTCTACTTGTATTGAGACCAAATGTTCTTAAAAAATAAACACGATTCTAAAACATTCTCAAATTGGGGACACCTTGAAGAACACAAACTACTATCGGTTACCCAAAAATCCACCCAAGTACCAAATCTAGTAGGTACCAAGTATTGTAAGTCGTGCGCTACACTCGCTCGGTAGTGAAGCACATTAAATCACGCTTTGCGTGCGATTAATTGGCACGCGAGTTTAATTGCTACTTTATTTCAAGATTATTCATGTCAAGGGGAATGTGTAAGATTTACAAGTCAATTATATGAACACAATTACAGATAAAAGAAAACGCTGACGAAATCGATAGATCTTGTATCTGTGGCAAAACATTTGACAATACATTAACGAAAGAACGACCTCTAAATCCATTAAAGTTCTGAAATTCAAATATTTCTCGGGTCTTTAAAATACGCTATATAGATAGTCTACCAAGACGCTCCCCACAAATTTCTAGTCAAAGTATTCGCGGGATGCGGGGAGTATGACCAAAGTGTATTAATTGTAGTGTGCGTGTGCACTCATAGGTAAACATTGTGTTGCACACTTACACTATATACTATAAGGTGGAATAATGGGGCGCGTCTTCCTGTTGGCACTATCTATAATTATTGCCCTTACCTCAGACGCTGTTATTTTAATTTAGGCTTTACAGGGATGAAAATACGTCTCACATTTCGGATAGTCAATGGAAACTGTCAAGTCACATACCTTTGTGCTACTACTCTATCATTACTTGCCATTTACAATAATTATTCATTTTAAGTCAAAACATGAATATTGCCTTACATAGATATGGGCAAATATGGAAAGGGATTGATTAAAAATATTGACCTACATTATGTTTCTCCGGAATCGTACCTTACTCTAAATACATACATCTAAACTAACAATTTCCTAATTGCAATCACAGTAACATTACATTTAATATCTCGCGGAAGGATAACGTAAAATAAAATTTTAAAATAAAGCTAAAACTTAACTAAGGTTTTTTTACTTAATTGTGGACGCGATACAAGAATATATATAGTTTGGAGAAAATATAAAATAGCTACACGATTATACTTTAGGTTTTAAAATGTATAAGCAATTAGTGAAGGAACCTACTGTGAAGTCATGTCCGAAGGACCAGCGACTCAATACTAAATCTATTTCTGTTGGCATTTGCCCTATCAGTTATCTATAAATTTATGGTAATGACATTAGCCTCAGAACAGTTTACAGATGACAATACTGCGGAGAACTTTTTACGGAGCTAAAATGTAATTGCCAGCAGAGAAGGATTTTGTCTAGAATAATAAATAAATACCTGGGACAATTCCACACAAATTGACCTAGTCCCAAATTAAGCAAAGCTTGTGTTATGGTAACTAGACGATATATTTACTTATATAGATAGATATATACATAAATACATAGGACATCCAAGACTAAGGTACAAATATTCGTGTTCATCACACAAATATCTGCCCTCAGCGAGATTCGAACCCGCGACCTCAAGTTTCGCAGTCAGGAGCTCTAACCACTAGACCAGACAGTCGTCAATCTCAAGTATCGACGTATTATCGAGTATAAGACGGTCAAGAATCTCAGATAGAACCCTGCCAAGTTACAAATTTGCTAAATTATTGTATTATAGACAGTTATCAAAATATATAGAATATAATGTAAATAATTAACACTAAAGGGCAGTGAAAAAAATTAAAAATAAAGTTCATTGAATTGAGCGAAATATACGTAATAAAAAATATGTATACTTAAAAAAAGATTTGCTAAGGCACTTTATGCTGTGTACACAAGTTGTATTGTTAATCTCTAAAAGTGACTGTAAGAGAAAATTTTCACTATACTGCAGTACTAAAACTAAATGTATAAAATTATATAATATAAAATATTTTGGTGAGAAGCAGATCTACATTTTGTTAAATATCTTGTGTTTAAATGCGTTTAATTTTGTACAATCAAGAATCGAGGTGAGTTTCATTCAATTGCCAGTGAGCGTGATACGGTCAGTTTGAAACTACTTACTCCACTACACGTTATTACTATGGGTGTTATCGGATGTCAAAGCAAGGCATCTTTATATTTACGAGTCCGTATATTCTTCTGCGACTTTTATACCGTGTCCCAATAATATAACAGTTGATTTCAATTTATAGGACGATGCATTAAAAAAATGCTCAAAATTACAACAATATTAAAGGGAGTAAATAATTTGAAACATGGTTCTACATGGTTTTTTAAGAAACTAATATTTAAAATAATTACATGTCTTTTGCACACTTTATCTGTACTTTATTTTTACGAAAGATAAAAAAGGCGTCCACGCCGACGAAGTCGCGGGCACAGCTAGTATACCTTTATAACCTTCTTCAATAAACGGGCAATATTATGCACAATATATTTTTTCCAATTGGATTAGTAATTCCTGTGATTATCGCGTTCAAATAAACCAAACAAACTCTACCCCTTCATAAAATATGTATATATATTACGCAATAACTAACTACTAAAGTGGTTATAAAAATTAATAAGGTGAATACTGTCATTCGTGCATGGAGATTTGCAATAAGATAATATAGTCATAAGAATCACAATTGATAATAAACGTAACGGTGTACGTTATAAAGATCATTTTCTAATGTTTTTGTACTGGCGATCGCTCCATTTTCTGTGCATGTATTTGACGATGTAAAGAGGTAGGCAGGATACCAGTGTTATGGTGATCACCTTCCACCAGAAGTCCCAGTGTCTGATGAAGTCCGCGTCTGTACAGGGAAGTATATTTTTTCATTCATCAGCTGGCAAAAATCAATACAACGGCGAAGGAAAACATGGGGAGCAAGCCTGCATACGTTTGAGAAGACATTCAAAGGCGTATGTATATTCGTGTTTAAGCAACGGCGATGGACTTGCCATCAGTCACGTTGGCACCTAAAACATAACTCATATAAATAAAGTGGGTGTGTGGGTACTACCTACACACCTCTGCCTTCCCCTTCGGGGTCTCTTGCGGCAAGGGAAGAAGTTTATTACACAAATATTACTGCCGAGAAGGAACTTACTACTGGGCTTGCTCGTACCAATAAGCAAAATAAAATATACTTCTCATCAGAAAAAAGAAACACGTTGTAAGTTTGATGTTTTGTAAGGATTATCAGAAAAATGAGCATATTGTTAACACGAGGTATTGTTTCGATTTTTCTGATAAGAAGTGTATGGTTGCATATGAAGGAAGGCATTTGAGAGAGGTACGGCATAACGAGTTTCCCGTTCGAATTCGGAGCTGCCCGACTGGGGCAGGACCTCCACCTTATAGAATTCCGTAGCCAAATAACAAAATTTTTTGTGTTGTGTTCCTACGCGGTGAATAAGGTTTCCAGTAATAAGCTCCTTGGGGAGGGGGGAGGATTGTTACATTGTGTTGGAAGCAGAGGGATTAGTCCCATTATGCTGCCAATACACTATAACTCTCCGAATACAGAGTGGCAATACGCAAGTGATACTTCAGTATCGTGAGCGTAAATAGGCTGCGGTAACAGTTTCCCATCAGATGGGCCGTATGCTTGTTTGCCACTCTTGTTGTATAAAAAAAAAACATCGAGAGAACAAAAAAAGGCAGTTCGGGCCTCACCAAAGTAAGTAGTGAATATGAGCAACGTGGCGATGTACATGAGCAGGCTGAGCAGCTCGGCGCCCACCATGAGCCAGTGCCAGCGCGCCACCGTCAGCGCCACCATGATCAGCTCGGTCAGGATCAGCGCCGTGTAGCTGATCTCCACTATGTGGATCAGCTGGTCCTCGAAGAGCACTAGCGCGCCATACATTATTACGCCGCCTAACATTTAAAGTTTCGCATGAAGATATATCCTACTAATATTATACGTAAACTAGCTGTGCCCGCGACTTCGTCCGCGTGGAATTTAAAAAAAATTTATGCTTCAGATTCTGAAATAAAAGTAGCCTAAGCCGTCAAAATCGATCAAGCCGTTTCAGAGATTAGCCGGAACAAACAGACAGACAAAAAATTATAATATAATATATCCTCACGCCTTCCCACAAGGGACCCTTAGGAAGGGGTAGGCAGAGGTGTATAGGTAATACCCACACACCCACTTTCCGCCAGAGGTATATCAGGTGCCAACGTGACAGATGGCGTGTCCATCGCCGTTACTCAAGCACGACTATACATACGCCTTTGAATTTCGTCTCAGACGTATGCAGGTTTCCTCTCGATTTTTTCCTTCACCGTAAAGCTCGTGGTGTGACTAATCACTGTACTTAAGTTCAGAAAAACTCATTGGTAGAGTCGGGATTCTGACATATATACCGAGTATATATTTCCATATGCATTAAGTATAAAGCGGTTATTTTAATACTACAAACAGCTACTCTAATTTTACTAACTTGTATTGATATGTATGGAAGTTTGTTACTTATCACGCCAGAAGGGCTGAACGGAATTGAATGAAATTTGCCACAGAGATAGATTATTAGCTTGGTTATCAAATAGGATACGTTTTGTTCCGAAAATTAATCTAGGCAAAATCATACTGTACCTATGAGTTCTTCTGAACTTAAGTACAGTGTTTAGTCACAACAAAATCTTTACGGTAAAAGAAAACATCGAGTGGAAACCTGCTCTTTTAATCCAATCTAAATATGTATTATACATTGTTGAGTAATGTAGCTTTCTATAGCTGATATTTTTTAATCGGTTAATTAGTTTTAATCAAATACAAATAATGAACTTTTCTCTTTACAATATTAGTTTAGTCTAGCTGTGCCTGCGCCTTCTATCGATTCACTAAAATATCGGTGAGTACTTAGTACTAGTTTTTAAAACTACGACTAAAATAACCGTTTACATATTTATAATGTTAGTAATAAAAAATCATTAAAAAAAACATATCTCATTGTAAGTGAACTTTTAATTGTTTTATAAAAATAAAACATTTTTTTCACTGTACTATGTTATACTGTGAAAAAAATCTGGGGTAAAATATTAGGATAAACGTGAAATTAATAATTACCATTGAGGTAGGTAGGTATTCAAACATGTGTAACGAACCTTGATAAATAGATATGCCAGTCCATATATAGAATGTCTTGTAGGAGAGCTGCCTCCCTTTGGTCAGTTGCTTGTACAGCTGCGGGTATCGCAGCGCCACTGAGCTGGATATATCCTTGTCAAGCACCTGCCATAAAGATACATTTTTATTATTATTGATGAAATAAATGAAATATTGATGAAAAGGCCGTGAGGCCGAGTAGTTTGAGTAGTTGCCTGCGACACAAAGATCGCAAGTGCGAATCCCGATTTGTCACACCACGAGCTTCACGGTGAAGGAAAACACATAGCAACGCAAAAAATGTGTTCATCACGTCGAGTCCCTCACGGGGTAGACAGAGAGAGTAGAGCGCCAGTTCTCTCTAGACTTACATACATCTTTCGCTTCGTCCACATTCATCAGTCTCTTCATACACGTTCGCCGGTTACGTCATATAATATCGTGATATAGCATTCCATATAATTAATTAGTAACACGTGACCTCACGCGTCACGTGACCTATATAATGTAGCTTGTGTCAAACAGTGTTACCAGTGAGAACACGGGCAGCATGGTGTAGATGGTACCGTAGCCGACCATCAGAAACCCGGGGTACAGCGACACGGACGAGAAGTAGAACACCACCGAGAATACAGCCTGAAATCATTCAATTTATGTATTGTATACAGGGGAGCACCCCGGTGTTCACCAGCGTACAATTTTATATAATTTATCGTTTTTTTTATTTCAACGAACAAACTGACAGTCAAATTTAGTATTGAAATATTTCAACATAACAAAGCTACACCTTTACCGAGTAACATTGTCTATCCATGTTACTCGATAAAGATGTAGCTTTCTAATGATGAAAGAATTTTTTAATTAAATAGTCGAGTAGTTTTTGAGCTGAATCGTAATAATGAAAATCGAATCTTTCCTCTTTATAATCTAAGTTCAGACTACACACGAAACACAAGAATAACTGATGTATATACAGCCCGGATATACAACTAAGTATTTAAACTATCCGGGCATAACTCCGAGTAACTAATTACATATATCAGCAACTCAAATTTACTTAAGCTTCTAGCAAACCTGTAACGATTACCAACAATGTTGATAATCGGGACTTATATGACTAATAGGATAATAATATATCCTCACGCCCTCCCATAAGGGTCCCCGAAGGGGTAGGCAGAGGTGTATAGGTAATACCCACACACCCACTTTCCGCCAGAGGTATATTAGGTGCCAACGTGACGGATGGCGAGTCCATCGCCGTTACTCGAGCACGACTATACATACGCCATTGAATTTCTTCTCAGACGTATGCAGGTTTCCTCTCGATGTTTTCCTTCACCGTAAAGCTCGTGGTGTGACTTATCACTGTACTTAAGTTCAGAAAAACTCATTGGTACAGTCGGGATTCGAACTTGCGACCTTTGCGTCTCAGACAACTGCCCGAACCACTCGGCCACAACGGCTCTTATTATTATTATATTGGTATAAAATATTTGGTTTATGTCAGACCTGCATGGTGGAGACAATGAGACCCCGATGCACGATGAATAGGCATAGAGCGGCGGAGCGCATGGCTGAGCGGCGCCCGTGGAGCAAAAGCAGTCGCGCCAGGCACGCGAAGTGACGCACGCTCACGTCGCCCGCCAGCGAGGCCGCGCGGCCCTCCGCGCCCTCGATGCCCACGCCTGCCGCACGCACACACACACACACACACACACACACTTAGCCGGGTGCATGTAAAGGCTGATTTACACAGGGTCAGTAACTGACTACAAATTCGAGGCAAGTCAGTGCTGACCCGAAAATTCGTGTCCGAATATTCAAGTCAGCGCTGACTTCAAGCCACTGTACTGACTTCAAATCAGTTTACACAGGTATTTTTTCGGGTGAGCACTGACTTGCCTCGAATTTGTAGTCAGTTACTGACGGATACATAAATATACATCATGACGCCGCCACACAGTTCATGCAGAGATTACGTCAGTCCTTTCAAGATTTACACGCCCCAATATATATATGTTTCATATATATTTCTGGAGTTCTACAAAGGTCCCCGAAAGGGTAGGCAGAGTAACACACAAATATCCCAACATGTTTCATTTTTGCGATGCTCCTATTGGTCGTAGCCTGATGTTATAGGTATAACCTATGATAAAAAAAACAGGGTATCTAAAGAAGCTTTTTTTTTCAAATGGATATATCGATTTAGTATATTTTAATGATATCGTTTTTGAGCGACTGCCGCTGAGTATAGAAGTGTATAATCACCAATGTCAGCCTCCTGTATCATGGCGACGTCGTTGCCGCCGTCACCGACCGCGGCGACCACGTGACCGCGGTCACGCAGCAGCCTCGCCACGCGCGCCTTCTGCGTGGGCGAGCAGCGCGCCACCACCACGCCGCTGCATCCACGCAACACTTGCACGAACTCCTCTTCATAGAAGCGGAGGCACACCTTCGAGGAACATCCATGATATATTCATATGGTATATAATAATGATAATTTATAAGATTTATTTTAAATGAATAATAATAATAATATTTTATTTGCAAAAACATGGTTACAATTTTAAATATACAGTACAAACATGTTTATCGGATATATTTCAGCGTCCAAATATATTTATTTTGATTAGTAGCGAAAGGTTTAAAGTAGAGGCATCTAGTAGTAAATTAATTCGTTGTCCCGCGGGTGGATGCCTAAACTTACAAATACTGTCTCGCTATGCGCAGAGAATATTGATTACATTGATTATCTGTTATTGCCTAGAATACGACTTCTTACAGTGCGTATGCGTGCGTGTGTGCGTGCGTGTTTTTTTATACAACAAGAGAGGCAAACAAGCATACGGCCCACCCGATGGAAAACAGTTACCGCAACTTATTTTCGCTTAAAGTACCGAAGTATCACTTGCGCGCCACTCTGTGTTCGGAGAGCTATACTGTGTTGGCAGCATAATGGGACTAATTATTTACTGCCAAAGCAATATAACTATCCTCCCCCCCTCCCCAAGGAGCTCATTCCCCAAGGAGTGTACGTGTGTTATATGTATACCTCCAGGGTCTCGCCCTCAATAATGATGTCCATGTGCTGCTCGGCCTGCAGCAAGGTCTGCAGCAGGGCGTGCGCGTCCCGGCGCGAGCTGCAGTCGCGGGCCACGAGCCAGCTGGAGCCGCCGCCCAGGTGCAGCGAGCGGGCTATGCACAGGGCTGTCTCCAGCTTGTCGCCGGTTAACATCCAGATCTAAACACACCATTGCGTATAATTCAATGGAAGTGATCACAGGCTTTGCCTACCGTAACTAACAGTCGCGGCTTCTAACCCACCGATCGGCTTATTTAATCGGTTAATTCATTGTATGACGATGATTGCTGTATTTTTGTTGTGGTGTGAAATATATATCTGATAATTTGTTCCACCTCGTTGGATACGACAGACAATTTATTAATCAATACATAATAGAAGAGAAAGTCGTGGTGGCCGAGTGGTTCGAGCAGTTGCCTGCGACGCAAAGGTCGCAAGTTCGAATCCCGACTGTACCAATGAGTTTTACTGAACTTAAGTACAGTGATTAGTTACACCACGAGCTTTACGGTGAAGGAAAACATCGAGAGGAAACCTGCATACGTCTGAAAAGAAATTCAGAGGCGTATGTATAGTCGTGCTTGAGTAACGGCGATGGACTCGCCATCTGTCACGTTGGCACCTAATATACCTCTGGCGGAAAGTGGGTGTGTGGATATTACCTATACACCTCTGCCTACCCCTTCGGGGACCCTTGTGGGAGGGCGTGAGAATATATTATTATAATAGAAGATTTGAAGGGGACATTTCTTGCACTCGTATTTTACTTAGGAATGTTTTTTTATCATCATCATCATATCATCACGCCGAGTCCCTAACGGGGTAGGCGGAGAGTATAGAGCACCAGTTCGCTCTAGACTTAGATACCTCTTTCGCTTCGTCCACATTCATGAGTCTCTTCATACATGCTCGTCAGTTTCGAGTACTCTTGTTTTTGTTTGTTTAACTATGTCGTATATGATTGCGAGCTTCTCACCTTAATCCCAGCAGTCCTCAACATGGCCAGAGTCCTGGAGACGTCGTCCGCCAGTCTATCCTCCACCCCCGTGAGCCCCAACAGCGTCAGGCCACGCTGCAGCTTAGCGATCACCGCAGATGTTCTCTCGCTGCGATTGTTCACAGATAGACGCGCTTCTTTGTACTCCGCCTAAATATAAAGTTATCTTTATAATCCTCTTATAAACTATATCAGTTGAGTTTTGAAGAATCGAACGGATTTAAAGACATCATATCCGTCCCTTTCGCACCTTTGACCAGGGATGGCAATATCAAGTAATAATTATATCCATAACTCAAGAAAGCTACGACACAGATCTCTATAAGTCATAAACATCTGTCACATTCGCACATTTGACTAGAGATGGCAATAGCAAGTAATGGTCATTGCTATCATTACTAAAGAATACAAACGAGACGGCATTTTGGACTACATATACGGTCTCCTTTGGAATATTGCCTCTGTATATAAAAGAGAACTACGTAAAGAAGGTTGTTACCTCAAAGCGCAGGTACTCGTCGGAGCTCAGGACCCTGTGCGCCAGCACCAGCGTGCGCAGCCCCTGCGCGGCCAGCGCGGCGCACTCGGCGGCCAGCCACGGCGCGGGCGCCACGCGGCCTAAGGCCACGTCCGCGCCCTTCACGTAGTACGTTATCGTGCCCGAGTTCTCTTCCTGCACACGTATTTTTATTTTTTATTCCACTATTCCACTAAGGCGGCTAACAAACATGCGGTCCGCCTGATAAGTAAGCGGTAGCAAGGCTTGCAATACCAATGCCATCGATCGCGCGTTGCCAATACTAACGCGTAATAATGATGTAACGATATCTATGGACAATTCACAAATTAAGCAAATCTGTGGGAGTTTTTTATTCTATCACAGTTTTAAATGTCTCATTATTAAATTACATTTTATGTTAAAATAAAGCAAATCTTGTATTAGGTATGGGAATTACTTATTTTTTTATTTACTCTCCAAGTGTGAGTTCTGGGTTAGTTTGGTTTCCTTTTCCGAACAATGGCGAGGCTAAAGATCTCGAACCAGGCATTTGTTACATATGTACTAAGTAAACGCATGCACCCCCTGTCGACTTCGAATTGAGCGTCTCTGATTCGCAAGTTAGAGCTGGCACTGAACGATATTATATGAATTACTTCCTGCCACATATACATACATATCAACACGCCGAATCCTTCATAGAGTAGGCAGAGAGAATGGAGCTTAGAACTTTTTGCTTCGTCCACATTCATCAGTGTCTTCATACTTGCCCAGATGTGCTCTTGACGTTCCCATCATCGTTCGACCGATTTGATTTTAGAAATTGTAACAGGTCTTTAATTTTTTTTAAATAAGGGCCATCTTTACCTGTACAATAATGCCCATCATCTTGCTCTCGCTGGTGAAGGGAAATATTTGCAAGATGGTGAACTGTAATATCTCGTTGGCCGCGCGCAGCTTCAATGATATGTTGTGCAAGTCTCGACGGTACAAAGATATACCCATCTAAAAAATATATATATATATATATACCTTACTAGTTTCACTGCCGTGTTTTTAAGGAACAGTCCTTCGAAACGAAAACGTTTATGGAACACGATATTTCTTGTAAATAAGAAAAACCTATTGATAAAGTTATTTTATATATTATTAGCACACGATATACTCAAGGCGTGGTACACGTACACGTTCATGCATTAGCCTACTGTGGGAATATAATTGCTTAAAAAGACGAAGAAGAACGACGAAGAACGAGAAACGAAGAAGTATTCGTACCATGTCGGTCCATTTGACGAGCGCCACCTCGTCGGGGCTGGAGGCCTGGTAGTCGCACAGCTGCTGCTGCGGGACCGCGCCGCCGCAGCTCTCCGATATCACAGAACTGCCCATATCTATTATATCGATCACATCTACTATACATACTTCGCAATCATTTAGTTGTCTATGGGTGAAATAATAAAAAAAGCTTAACGAGTTTCGCCGAGAATTAAAGATTTTGATTATTCATTACCAACAAAAAATAATCTTAGGCTTTCTCGTGCGTTCTAAGTCCACCATAAAAGTATCTAAAAAAAACTACCGCTAAGCTTAGCTCATCTAGCTTTTAGCAAGTCCTGAGAGAAAATTGTGCTACTCTCTCTTCCTAATCAATCAGAGACCTGGCTTAAGGATATGTAAGTATGTGAATACCTGAGGCGGCTTCGTCGAGATGCTCGGTGACGTCATAGACGGGCGTGACGTTGTGGCACAGCGCGATGGCAAGTACTGCGCGCCACAGCTGCCGCGGCTGGGGCGGCGCGCCCTCCGCACCCACGCCCTCCCACGCACTCTCGTTGGTCACGTACTGCGTCAGCAGGGATTCCACCTACCAACCATAAGGACTGACATACGGCACTTGTTTTTTTAAATCAAAGAGTTGAGTCGTGGTGCCTTAGTGGTTCGAGTACGGGATAATGGTTGTCTCTAGTTTTCTCAGCTTATTTTGAGTGTAATTAAGTCAATTTGCGTGGAGTTATACGAAGGTAATCGATTTGTTATTTTAAGAAATACACTGTTCGGAGCTGTCTTTTGTGAATTTATACAGGATACTTTCTATATAATAATTAAGTTACGAATAAATAAATTGTAATTCTAAAATTAATCTAAAATAATAAATTCTTTAATTTTATTTATTTATTTAGGTTAAATATTTGATGAGATATTTACAATTAAAGTCGCAAGTGTAAGTTAAAGTTATGCTTGTAGGATTTTTTTTTTACATCCATCCTTAGAGCCATATTTGGAGGTGAGTTATTCCCATTAACAATGCTGTCATTTTGTTCGACCGATTTGATTTTAGAAGTTGGAACATGTCTTAATTTTTTTTTTAATATTTTAATTTTTTTTTATTTTTGGAGCTATTTTGTTACACATACATAATTCTAGAAGACAGCTGTTCCATTTTTATAGACAATCTGTATAGTCTTTCGCTTACCTCATGAAAGTTATGGCTGTCAAACAGTGCGTTCCCCAAGTGAAGCTTCTGGAAGACCATCTCATTCTTGGTGAGCGTGCCCGTCTTATCAGCCAGCAAGTATTGGATCCTGCCCAGTTCCTCCGGTATAGTGGTGGAGCGCATCACGGTGCCTTCGATCTTCTCGTCCTTCTGTATCCTCCATGAATAGAACACCTTTCCCATATCGAGGTTTACTCTTAAACTGAGAAAGAGAGAGTGAGAGAGTAACATTTTTATATCCAACTGTGTGTGAGCTTTGCTATCATTTCCAAAACAAATTTATAAGAATCGTTCATTTGGTGAAAGTTATATATACCATATAAATGTATTTTTATTTTCATTTGTTTGTCTCGTGAGATCCAGGAACTACTTCGATGACGAAGGCTTCCAGCTAGTTAGGTGCTAAGCAAACATAGCTAGGACTAGAATATCTATAGAATATATATAGAACTCTGTACTAATTCACTATATTTAATAATAAACTTACTAATATTATAAATGTGAAAGTTGATAAGTTTGGATGTTTGCGGTTCATTCACGGCCAAACGGCTGAACCGATTTGGCTGAAAGTTGAAATGGTGATAGCTTATACCTTGGAATAGGACAAAGGCTACCACTTATTAATATTATAAGGGCGAAATTGGTAAGTTTGGATTTTTTTATGTTTTTCTGCTACTTTTTCGAATATACTCATTTAATAGTTAAATAATGGCAGCACATGTATTTACATTTGTGTGGAGTCCGCAATTCAAAGGCGTATGTATAGTCGTGCTTGAGTAACGGCGATGGACCCGCCATCTGTCACGTTGGCACCTAATATATCTCTGGCGGGAAGGGTGTGTGTGGGTATTACCTATACATCTCCGCCTACCCCTTCGGAGACTCTTGTGCGAAGGCGTGAGGATATATATCTCTATTTTTTATAGTAAACAGCTATTGAATATTCGCAAAGCAACTCACCTAATAGGTATAATATATGAGAAGAGCAGTACAAATCTGAACATGAACCCATACCAGGGCCCGTTGAATCCCTTCAGCACAATGAGGAGGAGGGACAATATAATGGTCGCCACAAACAACACTTTGGTCAGGTCGTTGATCTGTAGGTCCAATCGACCCACCTTGGACCTTGGAGTCGCATTATTCATCACACTTCTGGTCTCGCTGCCTGTAAGATAACATGAGGTATATTAGTTAACGATTGCGTAACAAAGACTAAAGTCAAGAAGTCAAAGACTGAAAACCTAAGTACGTCAGTAAAAGTGCGAATAATAATTATCTCATAGACAATTAATAATAATAATAATATATCCTCACGCCTTCCCAAAATGTCTTCCGTCAATGCCACAGGGTCTCCGAATGAGCAGAGGTGTATAGTTAATACCCACAAACCCACTTTCCGCCAGAGATATATTAGGTGCCAACGTGACAGATGGCGAGTCCATCGCCGTTACTCAAGCATACATACATATAATCACGCCTCTTTCCCGTAGGGGTAGGCAGAGACCACTTCTTTCCACTTGCTACGATCCTTACATACTTCTTTCGCTTCGTCCACTTTCATTATTCTCTTCATACATGCTCTTCGGTTTAGGGTACTCAAGCACGACTATACATAAGCCTTTGAATTTCTTCTCAGACGTATGCAAGTTTCCTCTCGATGTTTTCTTCACCGTAAAGCTGGGTGTGACTAATCACTGTACTTAAGTTCAGAAACCCTCATTGGTACAGTTGGGATTCGAACTCATAGACAATGGTAGTATAAAAGCTAGAACATAATATAATTACCAGTATATATGACTAGTCCAGTCGCCTGTCCGGACGCAACGACACATCCACTCCATAGAGTATTCTCGATGTCGAGCGGTGAGCTCTCTTCCTCATCCAAACGGATACAAGTTCCTATGAACGAATGGATATCCTTCTCCGGTTTCTCCACAAATATCTGGGCATTTATGTCTAGCAGGTGCGCATCTGTCGTCAGCTTTTGTGTTGAAGGTAGAGGAATTCTGGTGGAGAAAAGATTTATTTCACTTAAGCTGTACGATGAAGGAAAGTATCGTGAGGTGACCTGTATACGTTTCAGAAGAACATAATGGATGTCTTGAAAGTCTGAGAGACGGCGACCGTGTTGTCAACTCTCACGTAGGCGCCTAAAGGAGAGTAATTAATATCTTGTGAGAAGGAGTGAAAATGAACCTATGCAGATTTGTAAAGTTACTACCTACCTACATAATAATTTGATAACATCTATGCCGGAATGCTTATCAGAAATTCAAAAGGCGTATGTATAGTCGTGCTTGAGTAACGGCGATGGACTCGCCATCTGTCACGTTGGCACCTAATATACCTCTGGCGGAAAGTGGGTGTGTGGGTATTACCTATACACCTCTGCCTACCCCTTCGGGGACCCTTGTGGGAAGGCGTGAGGATATATTATATATTATTATTATATTATCTATGCCAGAACTCGTTGGAAAGTCAACAAATGCTATGTACCTATCGTCGGAACACATTAGTCACCGATTTCCTCTTACGACATATAGACATGAGACCGTCTCCGTCTCCGATATTTCCAGTTTACTATTTTCGTTATTACACATAGTTTATCCTTAACTTGAAAACCATATACATTGTGTAATTTAACAATACAATGACATTGATGGTCGTGCAAAAGGCGATAGGATAAAATATAACAATTGCATGGCAAAGGTATGATATAAATGAACCAAGTAACCAAGTTTCCATTATTCACCCTACTATGATATTATAAATGCGAAACTTTGTGAGTATGGATGTTTGTTCCTCAATCACGCCAGAACGGCTGAACCGAATTTAATGAAATGAGGCACAGAGAAAGACTATTAGCTGGATTAATACATGTGATTAGTTTTTTCCGAAAATAACTCTAAATAAAATTATAGGTACTAATGAAATTTTTTAATGATTTTTAAGCGGGTGAATACACAGGGCTCAGCTAGTAGTCAAATAAATACACACAGCCAGTGAGATACAACACCCTTCTCACGTTCATCCAAAGTTGATTGGAGATGATTGCTGGGCTTAATACATCGCACCACAGCGAAATATACTAACGCTCGATAACGTGGCTTTAGAGGATTCGATCCCAGTCGATTCTAATCCCAGGATTACGGGATTACCTACAGTTATAGTAGGGGAGCCCAAGCGGGGATTTCGGGATTTACTAAAGCGCGGCAGATTAATATACAGGGGGATACCTTGTACCCGGTTAACTACCTCCTCCAAAATTATAAATTTTCTTCTTCTTCTTCTTCTTCTTATAAAATAAACAAACTAGGCACTTATGTAAATAATTTATGAACCTAACAATAAACTTCAAATAATCATCTCTTTGGACTTATTTAGATAAACTATAAAAAAGAATATATGCTAAAGAGATCAATGTTTATAGGTACTTATATTTTTAAATAAAATTGATCAGAACTTTTATAAATTACTTACTAATTAAGAGGCTGAAAAAGTGCGTTCAGGCTCGATGGAAGCTGGAGGAATCGTCAATAATTTTTCATACATATATTACCTACCTCAGTTTCCAGTCGATTTCTCCATCGAGCTGGTCAGTCCTAATGAACACGGTGCCCATAGTCTCGTTGGTCCTCAGCAGTATCATGTCAGCTGGCACCCTTTGCCCTTTGTGTAGCACCACAATGTCGCCCACTCTCAACTTGGACGCTGGAACGTGCTCCATTGCGAATGGTTGGTAGCCGTCCACTGTTTTGTCTAGTACTATCCGCTCATATCGCTGACGGTTCACCTCCTTGTCTCTCCTAGAGGATATTCATTGAATGGTAATGAGATAATGATTTATGACTTGGTTAATGCTGTTGCAAATTTAGTAACATGTCATATGTTACTAAATTTGCAACAGCTTTGAGCCATGAAGCTCAGTATACTTGGTGTGAAGCTGATTGACTGCGCCCAGAAATAGGCTTATTTGATGAGGTAGTTACTACACTGAAATTGGTTTGAGCTGGACATTTCTATAAGTCAGATCTTAAATACGTAGTAGTTCTAAATGAATAGATATTGATAGACAGATGCAATGTTGCCATTTTAAGGATTGGGCAACGGGAGTGTTGACGACACACGCAAGGTTTTACTGTCAGTTGGAAAGAAAAGGAAAAACTGTCAGTAGGACGTAGGTCAGTAGGAGTTGGACGTAAGTTGGCAAAAGTTGTAATGTAAGTTGGTAAAATAAAAGGTTTTCCAGCACGAAAGCATAGTTTGTCTCGCCACACCACACTTCTAGTCTGCAAGGTTAACAGGGATGCCTATTGAAAGAGAGGGGAGGGCACCCAGTTATAGGACACAAAAATATACAAAGAAAGGGAAAGAAGGGAAGAGATATGTAGGTATAGAGAGAGTTCAAGAATTTGATAGCGTTATCACTGAATGATAGTACATTTAGTGATAACGCTATCAAATTATGCCATTGAACTGGGAACACACAAAGCATTGTTCACTAAGTTTCCAACAGCCTTGCCGCATAATACGATAATGTTGCTGAGCACGCGCGTTACACTAAACGCTTTTGAACAGATTTCACGTGTACACTTAATCTCGGTCGGAATGGGTAGTTAAGGCCATAGTTTTCTAAGCAGTCGGGGAACCCCCGCCGTGAAGCTCGACTGTCAAAAGTCACCTCGAGTATTTTTTCTAAATGCTAAAGTATATGCATACCAGTACTAATAACCTAAACGCAATTCATAATATTTTAACTGTCTGTATGATTGTTATGGCTAATCTCCGAAACGACTTGACAGACTTTTGAAGAGTTCTTGATTGGCAGATAGTTAATGTTATAAGGAGTAACTGAAGCATTTATTTGCATTACCTAACCCATTAATTGGGGAAGGCTGCAGGGCCGATTTTGGCAAGCCTCCTGTATGTAACCAAACCATATTGCTAGCAAGAGCATAGCTAGATCATTCTTAGAAATGGACTAGATTATTCTGTCATTAGATTTGTGGCTTACATTTAAGAAAGATCCACTCACCTGTATCTTCTAAAGTCATCGACTGCTTCTCTGAATAATGTGACGGCCAGCACAAAGCATAGTGGTCCCCAATATGTGTAAAGATATCCAATTCTAATGCTTGGTATGAACTGACTTACTGCCATCACAAGGAAATACAGATTCAGGAAGAAACGGAACTGCTCAAATAGCACCAGGGGTAGGAATGTGATGATGTTGTATTTCTGAAATTAATAATATAATAATAATCTATATATATATAGGAGATCTCATTTTTGAACTGACTCATCACGAAATCTCAGGAACTATAAGGCCTATTGACTTGAAATTTGGTAGAAGTATTCCTTACGCGATGTAGAGGTCAGCTAAGAACGGATTTTATGAAACTCCACCCGCAAGGCGTTAAATAAAAAAAACACGTTTTTCAACCATTGCTTTTAATGGCGCGAAGTACCAATGTTATCTGGGAAAAACAATTGCAAGAGAGTCGTTCTTCACTTGCGTTTTAAAATAAGAATTCGATTCAATGTTCATTATTACTTAAAGAAGTAAAACTTTTTTTTTATTTTTTTTTGTAATCGATTATTTATACATTTAACCAAGTGTTATTTGTGACCATTATAATAAATTAAATTAGTTATTAATAAATTTAATTAATTTATTTCAACGCATAAACATAGATGATGCTCAAATATAAAACAATATTAATCGGAAACCAAGAATCGTATTTATTGCATATTGTTATGGGATACCATAGACGATAACAAGTAAAACTAGCGCGTACCATAGATTCATTATGGCGCGAAATACAAATGTCATCTGGAAAAAACAATTGCGAGAGTCGTTCTTCACTTACGTTTAGTAGAGTCGGGACAAGTCGGGCAATTTTTGTGTTTTTTTTTTCAGTTCGGAGTAACGATCTTAGATCGAATCCGCAATGAAGAGATTCTCAAATCAAGTGATGAGTGAACGGGGGTGTGATTGAAAAGATGAAGAAAGGCATGTTAGGTTGGTTTGGACATATAGAGACGATAAGATTGGCGAAACAGATATACATTATACAAAGCGAAAGTGTGTACAAGAAGAGGCAGAGGAAGACCACGTTCGAACTACCTAGATCAAATCAATCGGACGCTCAAGGACGGGAACGTCAAGAGTACTCGAAACCGACGAGCATGTATAAAGAGACTGATGAATGTGTACGAGGCGCAAGAGGCATGTAAGTCTACAGAGAACTGGGGCTCTATACTCTCAGCCTACCCCGTTAGGGACTTGGCGTGATGATATGTATGTTTTTCAATACTTTACCCTTATGGTATGGTAATAAGGCAAGAAATCTGTTGTAACGATATTCACAACACTCTATAACTTCTAGAAGACAACTGTTGTATTCTCTGTGACACACCGGTCCTATCCTGTGTTAATTCAGCTAATAATCTATCTCTGTGCCTTATTTCATCCAATACCATTCAGTAATTTTTGCAAACAATATATATTCTTATACTTTTGTAATGTTCGTAGGTAACACGTGAACGTACTGTGTTTGTCGTTTAATCGCTTTACTTTGCGAATAATTTGACTATGTGTATTGGTTTTTATGTTACCTATTTATTTTTTATACTTATAATATGCATCTTTATTATAAGGCTTTTCTTTTATTTAATCTTCTATAAATATAGAAATGAATGTTTGTCCTTTATAGAATCGTAAACGGCTGGACCGATTTTAATAAAATTATCCGTATGTCTTCAGGTGGTTTCGAGAATGGTTTAGATTCATAATTGGATCCGATAGGTGGCGCCACTGGGTCCATGGCTTTTATTTTTTTCACTCAAGCGAAGCTGGGCGGGACAACTAGACTATATCTATAAATATATAGAAGATCCCATTTGTGAACTCACTTATCACGAAATCTTAGGAACTATGAGGCCGATTGACTTGAAATTTGGTAGGAGTATTGCTTACACGATGTAGAGGTCAGCTAAAAACGCTCAAATATCAAACAATATTAATGAAAACGGAAACCAAGGCTATTCCAAATTCGCCTCTTTTTCTCTTATTTAATAAATAACAAAAAATTCAAAGATTTGTAATGTGATCATAGGCACATATTGCGCTTGGTAAACCTTACGAGATAGATCAAATAAATGTACT
The DNA here is from genome assembly GCA_016069955.1 of Drepana arcuata. Classification (NCBI taxonomy): domain Eukaryota; kingdom Metazoa; phylum Arthropoda; class Insecta; order Lepidoptera; family Drepanidae; genus Drepana; species Drepana arcuata. The sequence goes on from JACCPG010011396.1 coordinate 80,558, forward strand.
ACGGAGTAGTATATCTTCAAATGATCGATATAAAAGTCCGCGATTGTATTTAATTATCTCTAAAGGATATACCACCATAACTATTTTTATCTTTTACATTATTATTAGTATCAATATTGCACCCGTGCGAAGCCGGGGCGGGCAGCTAGTAATATAATATAATAAATATTAAGACTTAGAAATGTAGGCTAATAGGTCAGTAGGTCAATTTCTTTTTAAATTCTATCTGTTAATATAATATATCCTCACGCCTGGGTGGGTGTATAGGTAATACCCACACACCCACTTTCCGCCAGAGGTATATTAGGTGCCAACGTGACAGATGGCGAGTCCATCGCCGTTACTCCAGCACGACTATACATACGCCTTTGAATTTCTTCTCAGACGTATGCAGGTTTCCTCTCGATGTTTTCCTTCACCGTAAAGCTCGTGGTGTGGTACTTAAAATAAAAAAAACTCATTGGTAGTCGGGATTCGAACTTGTGACCTTTGTGTCGCAGGCAACTGCTCAAACCACTCGGCCACTACGGCTCTATCTGTTAATAAGTTTAGAAATAGTCCCAGCTGCCCACACTGTGTCATATACTGTATATATATATAATGCGTAATCCCTATCAGGGATAGAGATAAGGGTAGTATTGATGATAAATAACTTATTAAAGGTCAAGTATTTGATGCAAACTAGTTTGTATTTTGCTTCACATCCTTAGTTTGAACTACATTTGCATATATTTGATGTGGTGTTTGACCTTAGATGTATTTCAATGTCATAAATCAGAAGTAGAGTATAGCCAAAAACTTGTTTTATGTATGAATATTTTTCATTTTCCTTCTGTTGTATTCAAACAAGGTATGTGGCTAATTATCACTTACCGTTACGACCTATTATGATCTCCAGAATAATGATTTTGTAAAGATGATCAAGACTCAGATTCCGGTCATAAAAGTTTTGAACTGAATAAAGAATTGCATTTAAAGTAAAAAATAGCTCATCTCAACCAAATTATATACTGCTATACACTACAAAATAATAATAACAAACTCTTTGTTTTCATGTCACAAATTTAGATTTTTATTGACCTTATTCAATTGATAGAATATTATGAGCTATCATTGATTTAGGTTTTGCATCTTTTTGTGATTTATCTCACGAATGATAAGGCTGTATGAACATAATCTATACATGCTTGTATACGCAGGATATTGATTTACGTATGACTTTAATTTTTTATATTAATATCACTTACTTGATTGCAGACATAGTTTGGTGGATACTCCTCCTTCGGTAAGTGTCCTATGTAGATTTCTCTAGAACTTAACTGCCTTTTACGAAACTTCGACGATATAAGCCTACAAAGAAATAGTTCGTTAGTTTGGGGTTAAAACAAAGAAATCGAGTCGCTTCAAACATAAATAATCTACCTAGACCAAAAGGATTCCTTCTTAGGTCTCGTCAATAATGGGGTAGTTTCCATGATTTCTTCAAATCAACGCAAATTATTGTGTACACCATATATTCTTGTGTTATGTTATGTAAAAACGAATTAAAAATCGTTATTAAAGAAATACAGAAAGAAGGGAAACCCGAACTAGTAAGCTACGTGTGTGTTTGTAAGATTATTTATTTGTATATATTACGCTTCTGCTGTGAATTTGACGCTGTCAAGTCTGTCAATGTCAGACGGTCATGCCACATTAATGCTAGGATTCTATAGCTTTCGTAATTTGGTTTTTGGCCTTCTAGTTACATCCAACTTTATTTTACCTACATATAGATAAAATTTATATGCGATATGTAAATCTTGTGCAGAGATTTTGGTTTCTTTTTTGGACTAGTGTCATAGTCTGAGGCCAATTCATAATTCCGTGACACTATTAAAAAAAAGTGTTCTAGAACACACTCACGGTTCACGAATTCACGAATATATTCGATTAAGTAAAATTTTTTTTTTTTTCCAGGCAAAAAATACATTATTACAGGTAATTTAATACTATTTTGTAAATGTCATTGTCTTGTCATGTTTTTGCTTGTTTTTGTTTGGTTTGACATATGTTCGACAGCTAAAATTGGTAGTACCTACCTACCTAGTTTGTATTGTAAGACTGTTTATTTGGCTTTTTAGTGCTTGCTTCTTAGAGTAATAGTGTTTTATCAGTGAAAGTTACGCCGCAAGCTGTAAATAAACCTAATTATATCTGTCAGTGGGGGTAGCTTGATAGTATTTTATTTATGTGTGGTTTTATTTACATATTTACCAACACCAACATTTTAAAATTATGACCATTAAGAACTCGTCGAAGAGTCCGGTTTCGCAGTCACTACTGAGATAAGTAGTGGAAAAAACTGTAAGTAATTTAAAATTAACCTCTCTGAAAACTACGAAGTGATAGCGTAATGTGGAGTGCTGGGATTTGCTTATACATATTATGGGAGTTATAGTAAATATTTTTTGGGCTATTAATACTTTTGATATAAATTTGGTCTGTGATTTAATAAATCGCGTCACGCATATTGATACTAAATAAGTCTAGTAATGTGTAAAATTTCAAGTATTCATAATTTCTTTAATTAATTATGTGTATATCTTTAGTTTTTTCAGATTGCATTTCATCATGGCTTCTCCAAAGACTGTGGCCTCTCGCACTATCAAACTGGGGAATGTACCAGAGGGTGAATTTGAGCCTAATTATATTTCTTATCAGGTATTAAAAAAGTCATCCACTTCCTATATTATAGGTTTGATCCTCTCTTTCTTATAGTGTATCATGTATAATTATAGAATATCATGAAAATTTAATGAAATAATTTATTCAGCAGAACACAATTTGTTACATAATGTGATGATTAAGTGGTACATAGTGATTTAATCATGCATTTTGCCATCTAATATTGGCATGCGACCTAACTAACTCCAAGTAGGATGCAATTTTTTACAATTTAATAAAATTTTTTGGTAAATAGAAGTTAAAATTTAAAAATCTAACTTTATCAAATCAAAATCATTTATATATTTATTTATTTATCATCAAAATAGTCCCTTATATAGAACTAGCTTATGCCCGCGGCTTCGCCGCGTGGAAGGAGCAACATACATATTTTTGCCTTAAATATATTAGAGCTTTAAATCTTTCGAGATTGAAATGTATTCTATGTCTTAATCCTGGATATAAGCCATCACCATTTTAGTAAAACGGCATTTTTGTCTTTCGTAAAAATGATTTATTTTTTCAATAAAAAGTATCCTATGTTACTTCTAACACCTCCAAGAATATGTGTACAAAGTTTTATGATTATCGGTTAAGTAGTTTTTATGTGAAAGCGTAACAAACAAACTTACATTCACATTTATAATATTAGTAAGGATAGTAGTATTTTTCACACAACCATTTTTTCAAGGAAATTGGTTGCTCTGTGATTTTTATAGGGATTTTACTGAATATTTTTGTCATAACTATATTGTCTACAATATATTTATGACAAAAATAATATCTATTATTATTATATCCTCACGCCTTCCCACAAGGGTCCCCGAAGGGGTAGGCAGAGGTGTATAGGTAATACCCACATACCCACTTTCCGCCAGAGGTATATTTGGTGCCAACGTGACAGATGGGGAGTCCATCGCCGTTACTCAAGCACGACTATACATACGCCTTTGAATTTCTTCTCAGACGTATGCAGGTTTAAAAATTATAAATAATATCTATATTGCAATTATTGGCATATCAAGCAGTTCTTGAAAAAGAAAGAAGAATTTTTGTGGGACCCTGCAATCCTTACTTCTTGTCTGTATTTGCCTTAATGAATTGATTAAGTATGGTTTTTTTAATAAACACCCCAATTTTATGGTGAATCGTGAAGCTAATATCGAGATATGCAATTTTTTAAACAGCAGCCTACATGTGTCAAACAGCCAAGTGCAACATAGTTTATGATAACTATTTCTTAGTATATGTTCATGGAAGAATGATGAGGCCTGTTTGTGTATTATGCTGCAGAAATGTCAAGAATTGATACCACACAATTGACTTATAAGTCTAACAATTGTATGATGCATTTTCATCACAATTTTTGTGTAAATTTTCAGCGGAACAACATGCTTATGTTTGTGCCAAGAGTCGTGTTCAACCACTGCTTTTTGTATATTGTTTGTTACTGGATTGTTTGGGCACTTGCGAGTTTCATAAAGAACATCCACCTGCCTTACGAATACTACCATTATCCCTTGGCTGTTACATTTACCGCCAGCTTTATCAAGGAAGGCATTGAGACATATAGGCGATATAGGTAAGACCCTTTCTTGCTGCTTAATATACTTTAGAAGGAGATAGGCTGCAGCATAAAAGAAAAGAACATCCAATATTATATTTTTTGCTTCCGAAATGCCCATCTGATAGTCAGCTGGGAACCGTAGCCTATATTTTTAGCAATACCTGGGCTATAACTAGCCCATACCAATATAAGGTCAGATGGAGTTGTTGCAATAGCTGCATAAGTGACAAGCAATTCCCCATTTACAGTACCATCATTCCATGTTAGAGCTCCCTCATCTCTTTGTCTTGTTTATGCCATTTATAAGAACTTAAGTGGACTGACGCAAGTCAGATGATAATGTGCGTAACTCTAGCTTTGAATATTTATTGTATACTAATATTATAAAGAGGAAAGATTTGTATGTAAATATGTTTGTAAGGAATTGGCTCTAAAAGAACTGTACCGATTTTAGAAATTCTTTCACAATTTGAATGCTACATATATCACTGATTAATATAGGCTATTTTAAAAAATAAATGTCCACGCCGGCGGGCCACTAGTACTGATATATCTTGGTAATTTTAATTGTTTTCGATTTATTCTATTGGTTGTATTATTACAGGGCCGAAAAAAAATTCAACAGTGAATGTTGCGAGCGTGTGGTCCTCAGTTATGGAAGCTCAGACAGAAAGAGAAGAGAAGAGAAGTTTAAGACTGAGCTGTTTCCAGCTGCAGAGTTGAGAGTGGGAGACATTGTAGTACTGCACAGAGATCAGAGGGTGCCGGCGGACATGATACTGTTGAAGACTAACGAAACGTCAGGCACTGTGCTCTTAAAAACTGATGCGGTTGATGGTGATATTAATTTGAAAATAAGGTAATAATAATATTACACACGGGATAGGCAGATAGTGTATGTCGCCAAGTCTCTAGATTTACAGACGTCTTTCACTCTTTTATCCATATTCATCAGTCTCTCCATACACGTTCGGTTGTTTCCATAATGTTACATTCATCTTCCGCAAAGAATTGTGTATAATAATAACCTTGTAAATAAATAACATAATAAAATATCATCGACGGGGAATTCATCCCCATACCTTGGAACCACAAAGGTCTCGCACTGTGCGCTTCCAAAGGAGTTATCTTCCGCGAACGCTCAGGCTGTGGAATGAGCTCCCCGTTGAGGTTTTCCCTGGAGAGTACAGCATGGAGTTCTTCAAGAAGGGTGTGAAAAGATTCCTGCAGGGTCGGCAACGCGCGAGTGATACCCCTGGTGTTGCAAGCGTCCATAGGCGGCGGTAACCGCTTACCATCATGCGGACCGCAAGCTTGTTTGCCACCCAAGTCGTATAAAAAAAAAACTCATTTCCGCCGACCGACCGTCAGTGGCCGTTTAATATGAGTTTCCTTGCGATTTTATAATTCCTACTAATGTATGTTTATTTACAGAAAACCAACTGCATTGACTCAGACCTTAACCTCTGTCGCCGACCTTCTGACAATAAAAACGGAAATATTCGTTGATAAGCCGAACGATGATATATATAGCTTTATCGGAAGCTGTAAGCAACAAGGCGAAGACGCGCGGTACAACAGGGTGTTCGCATCTGCTTTGGGGGCCGACACCACTGACCCCATTGATGTGAACAACACCATGTGGTGCGGCTCGGTCCTAGCCTCTGACCACGCCATTGGACTGGTCATATACACTGGTCAGATATTATATTATCGTTTTTATTTATATTGCCCTGGTGGCCGACTGGTTCAAGAAGTCGCGTAACTCAACTACGTAATTCAAAGTCGTCTGCATAGTTATGTTACAGCATCTATATATATCTCCGGTGAGTAGATATGGTGTTGTTACACCTCTTTCTACCCCTTCGTGGGACCATTTGGGAAGGCAACGGAAAGGAATGAGGTTCTGGAGCGCGTTAGCGATACCCGAGGTGTTGCAAGCGTCCATAGGCGGCGGTAACTGCTTACGGCGGCATGCTTGTTTGCCACCTTAGTGGTATAAAAAAAGACACAAAGATCGCAAGTTCGCATCCCGACTGTACCAATGAGTTTTTCTGAACTTAAGTACAGTGATTAGTCACACCACGAGCTTTACGGTGAAGGAAAACATCGAGAGGAAACCTGCATACGTCTGAGAAGAAATTCAAAGGCGTATGTAAAGAGTTGAGTAACGGCGATGGACTCGCCATCTGTCAGGTTGGCACCTAATATACCTCTGGCGGAAAGTGGGTGGGTGGGTATTACCTATACACCTCTGCCTACCCCTTCGGGGACCCTTGTGGGAAGGCGTGGGGATATATTATTATATTATAATTATTATATTATATTAACGTGATCAGATACTATAGACACCATACAGGCACTTTTCATTGTATATGTTTGTCAATCTTTCTTCAACAAATCATTTCTATATTTCCTAACCAACGTAAACTATTCCTGTATTCTATTCTTGTTCAACGTAAACGTTTCTCGCTGTTGACAATCACGTCCTCGTTTACTCCAGATTAATGATGTTCTTGCTTCTAGGTCGACACACACGAACAATGCTTAGCGCCCGAAATGTGGCGTCTGATAACTACAGATATAGTCAAATTGACAGTCACTTAGACAAGTATCAGTTGTTCGCGTCTCTGTTGATCAATATCTCACTGGCGGTGTCCAACAAGCTCATAGGCGGCTATCCGCTCTACGGCTATCTAGTGAGGTTCGTGCCGATGCTGACTTTGATCGTGCCCATCAGGTGAGCTTTAGGCTAATGGTTCGTTATTTGGGTTTAAATTTTTTTTTATATTCCGCTTGGTGGCAAACCAGCATGCGGTCCGCCTGATGGTAAGCGGTTACCATCGGTTAGGTTTAAAAACCTCAAAACCAGTGAGCATGTATGAAGAGACAATAATAAAAGAGAGCAATGTGGACAAAGCGAAAGAGGTGCGTAAGTCTCCGATCCCGAGGTCACTGACAGCACTCAACGCCCTCCTGGACTCAAGTGTTCCTGAATGTGATGTGCTGGCAGGTGAATGGAAGGTGATTTTGAATGAGTGTCTGGCATACGCAGAAAGAAGGCCATCTTCTTCTCGGTAATACATTTATATTAACCTTATTTATTTATTACTCATATGTATTATATACAGTCATATCCACATTAGCGTAAATGTCCACGTTGTCGTGCTAATTGTAAATAAATAAATAAGTCTAGAGACCGGGCGCTGTAATCTTTCAGCCTACTCTGTTAGGGACTCGGTGTGATGTATGTTTAAAAAATATAATAGGAATGCCCGGATTTAGGATTTGGACCCAGATCCTATGGTATTTGGCATTAAGAACTCTCTACTTCAATGAATTTTCCTTGGCATGACAGTTTGTGGAATATGATAAGAGACAGTATCAGAATGACATGTACAAATTTGAAACCTTGATAAAAAATAACAGTAATCGGGAAGATATTTCGTTATTTCCCCTCTAGCTTACGAGTAAACCTGGATATAGCGAAGTTGGTAAACACATGGCTTATACAAAGTGATAGCCGGATACCCGGCGCCGTGGTGCGCTCCACTTTCAACGTTGAAGACCTGGGCAACGTGGAGTACCTGCTCGTCAATAAAACTGGTACACTCACCAACAAACAGAGAGCAGTGGTCGCACTACGCCTTAGAACTGGAGTCCATCTAAATGAACATTTTGCCGAGGTAAGCTTTGCCCGTGGTCCCAGAATAAGAGCTTGTATACATTTGTGGATATAAATTGTGGACATCCAAGACTAAAACACAAGAAGTCATGAGCATCACGTAAATATATGTTTTCAGAGGGGGAAAGGAGGGAGGGAAGGGAGGGGGGAGTTATATGTATGTACTTATGTTCTATTTTTAAATTCATATTCACAATGGGTATATTCGGGTGTAAGTACGCTCGAATGGTATATAACTTACCCCGATTTTGTCTGTAAAGATTTTATCCATGGTTTTATAGATAGTTCCACGAAGAAGCGCCCTATCAATTTCTAGTCGAGCTGGTCGCGGAGTTCGTGGAGTATGACCCGAGTCTATTAATTGTAATGTGCATGTGTAGGTAATCAATGTGTACAGAGTTTTTTCGGTAGTTCAAATATTAGTGGAAGGTTACACTTTTACACTATAAAATATAAGGAAATATAGTGGGGCGCGTCTTCGTGGATGGCACTATCCATACGTGTACGTTGATTTGTATTTTTTCTTCCGCTCACAATTTTATGTTCTAAGGTTAAAAACCGGTTCAGGGAACTCTTTGTCGGCACTGTGTCACTAACGAATGTGGTCGACTCATCGCTCGAAGTATGGGAAGCTGTGCTAGCCATGGGTCTGTGCCATGAAATCACACCAGTCCAGGCGCTAAACGAAGCTGGTTTGTATTTAATAATATTTCCGTTGGAAGTTCAACTCACTTGCAATCCCCAAGGCGTATGTATAGTCGTGCTTGAGAAACGGCGATGGACTCTAATGTCATGTTGGGTGTGAGTACTACCTTTACACCTCTGTCTACCCCTTCGGCGAGCCTTGTGGAAGGTGTGAGGATATATTATTTTATCTTATTCAGGAGACAGCATTCCGCAGCCTTGTCAATACCGTGGCGCCAGTGCTGACGAGAAAGCATTCCTGGAATGGATTGATATGGTAAGTACACGAGGCGAAATTATCATCATCATCATATCATCACGCCAAGTCCCTAACGGGGTAGGCAGAGAGTATAGAGCGCCAGTTCTCTCTAGACTTACATACCTCTTTCGCTTCGTCCACATTCATCAGTCTCTTCATACATGCTCGTCGGTTTCGAGTACTCTTAACGTTCCCGTCCTTCAGAGTCCGATCTATTTGATCCAGGTAGTTGGAACGTGGCCTTCCTCTGCCTGCGAAATTATCGAATGTTAAATTTTTTTGTCTTCGCAATCAGGGGTGTATTAACGCCCACATTTAGCCGAGTCTAAGGCACGATTTCATATGCCACTTAAAAGATCTGAGATATGTTGGTTTCTTCACAATGTTTTCCTCTACCGTAAAAGTTTCATGTCACACGTTCGTTATACAAAAAGAAAAAAACCTGTCGATGTTGAGGGGCGATAGTACCTTGCAGAAGATCACAGCCAAATGGGACCGGAGATATATGTAAAGAAATATATTTTTAATTGCCAACGTGACAGATGGCGAGTCCATCGCCGTCGCTCAAGCACGTCTATATATGCGCCTTGAATGTCTTCTTAAACGTGCATATGTGGAAATAATTTTCCTTCACCGTAAATATCGTGGTGTGACTAATCACTGTTCTTAACTTCAGAAAAACTCATTGGTACAGTCGGGATTTGCAAGCTTTGTGTTGCGGGCAACTACTCGAACCACTCGGCCGCCACGGCTCTATCCCGGGTATGAAAGAGTTTATAGGCTTACGATAGGGCCATTCGTTAGTTTGATTGCCATAATTTAAAAAACTTAGGTATGACCATCATTCATCCAAGTGTATTTATTTTGACTTTAGATGGGAGTAACACTACACAAGAGGAATAGTGATATGATATCACTGAAAATTCGCGAGAGCAACACTGTAATATACTTCAAAATATTACAAATATTCCCCTTCGATAACGAGACGAAACTGATGGGAATTATAGTGCAGGTTGGTGTAGCATATTACAAAAATATATATATAAATCGTAGGTAGACTGAGGTAACCACTTACCATCAAGAGGGCTGCATGATTATTTGGTATTAGTATTCTAAATCAGTGAGCGTGTAGTATTAAGTGTAAGTGTAGGTACAGAGGACCAAAGCTCTACTCTCTTTGCCTTCCTCGTGAGGAACTCAGCGATTATGTATGAAAAATAATCAGTCCTTATATCATTAGTTATCTGCCAGTGAAATTCCCGTAAAAAGAGGTCCAGCCATTTTTGAGTTCGAAAAAACAGACTTTTTTACATAAGCTACTTTTACGAACTCCACGCGAGCAACGCCGCGGTCAAAAGCTAGTATGTACATATTTTAAAATTCAACGCGAGTGATACCTCGGGATGCAGATAGTCTTCTATAGATACAGGATGTGTCAGAAAATAGAACGATTGTTTTCCAGAAGTTGTCGGGGGTTTTTGTGAACACGGAGAACATATTTTTTTATTAGCTTCCCTGTGTCCTATCATATATCTCAGCAACTGTCCTATTTTCTGAAACACTCTTTATATATCTCTACAATATATATATATCTTGCAGGAAGAGTTTTCGGGAGTGATCATACACTTCCTGAAGGGCGCTAAGGAAGCCATGCCGTCTTCGAAATGGCTGCATACGGAGTGTGACCAGATGACCGCTTCCGGCCTTAGAACATTGGTGTTCGCCAAGAACAATCTTACTACCCTAAAATACCGCCACTTTGAGGTGAGGACTAAAATATCTGATCTCAATACAATTAACCGTGGTGGCCGAGTGGTTCGAGTACTTGCCTGCAACACAAAGATGGCAAATTCGAATCCCCACTGTACCAATGAGTTTTTTTGAACTTATGTTATGACGCCGAGAGCCGTGGTGGCCGAGTGGTTCGAGCAGTTGCCTGCGATGCGAGTTCGAATCCCGACTGTACCAATGAGTTTTTCTGAACTTAATTACAGTGATTAGTCACTAAACGAACTTCACGGTGAAGGAAAATGTCGAGAGGAAACCTGCATATGTTTGAGAAAAAATTCAAAGGCGTATGTATAGTCGTGCTTGAGTTAGGGCAATGGACTCGCCTTCTGTCACGTTGGCATCGAAAAATATATAATATATATAATAAATAGATATATATATATATATATACTTCTCTTATTTCTCCTGTCATTTTCTGTGTATATTATTGTAGAAGGAGTATGTAGCGGCTAAAAGTAATTGTAAGTACGATGCCATGTCCTCTGTGCTGGCAAAGCTTCGTGAAGAGACGTCAGCTATAGCGGTCGCTGGTGTGGAGGACTGCGTGCACTGCGACGTGCCTGAAACTCTCGACATATTGCAAAAAGCTGGCATTAAGGTAATATATTGCATATAAAAAAACACATTGGTGCACTCAAGGTGTTTATATATATAAAAAAAGCCGTGGTGGCCGAGTGGTTCGAGCAGTTGCCTGCGACGCAAAGGTCGCAAGTTCGAATCCCGACGGTACCAATGAGTTTTTCTGAACCTAAGTACAGTGATTAGTCACACCACGAGCTTTACGGTGAAGGAAAACACCGAGAGGAAACCTGCATACGTCTGAGAACAAATTCTAAGGCGTATGTATAGTCGTGCTTGAGTAACGGCGATGGACTCGCCATCTGTCACGTTGGTACTATGTATATATATAAACACTGCATTATTAATTTATTAATTTATATTAATTAATATTGAGTTTGCAATTTCGAACCCTGAGTGCACCAAGGTTTTCTAAACTAATTTATTAGTCACACCACAATATTTGGGAAGTTTGAGACGTTTGCGAAGAAATTGATATAACGATGAACTCGCTATCTGTCACGTTGGCACCGAATATATATTTCCGGCGAAGAGTCGGTACTTAGCTCTTCAGCCTACCCCGTCGGAGATTAGATACAATTGTGGGAAGTGGGAAGGGTTCTGAATTTTCGAGTAAATACTCCAAAGGTGGGGCTCTACCTTCGTATATATACGCTACGTCATCAATGAATTTCCTACTAGAAAGGGATGCTTACAATTATAAAAGTATTCTGATGTACTACTAAGATCTGATTGGATTTTTTAGACTAAACCTTAGATTGCGACGAGAGTGCGAAAGGGATAGATAGATTGCCATTAATGTAATACAGTATTTTCGTTAATTTATGAAACGATATAAGATAATCTTTTCAGGTATGGATGGTGACAGGCGATGATATAGATACAGCGCTCTGCACCGCCCGTAGAGTGAAGTTGGGTGGAGACGTGGAGTGGCGTGTGATACGCAACGTGGACGACCGGCGGGATGCCTTGCTGCAGCTCGAAGCCCTGCGCCTGAGCAGGGACCAGGCGGTCGCTATTGACGCCTGTGCTCTTGATGTAAGCTACCATATTATGCCTGATATTCCATTATTAACACAATGCTGTACGATCTATTATGGTTTTCGAAAAAAGAATTACAAAGGCAAACTACCAATTAAAGATAAAAATTACATAACGCTAAAGTGTCCAGGAAGGTGAACTAAAGATGTGTTTGGTTTAATTAAATTTTACCAACATTTCGCGTAGATTGTGTCGACGTAACATATGGTGAGTCGCTGTCGAACCTATTTTAAACCTGACTTTCCGTAGTTCATATGTCATGGAATTTTATCTCTAAGACGAAAGGACTAGTATCCATGTCATTAATAAATTTCTTATATTTTAAAGTCAATCGCCGTTCGTTAGTATTGCAAAAGCTCGAGAGTTACACAACAGATTTTTGCGTGTTTACTTGGAACCTTGAATGGTTTAAACGTACAATTAGACCCGATTGGTGGCACTACCGTTAGCACCCAAACGAAGCTGGGCGGGACAGCAGGTAAATAAACGTTAAAATGGTCATCTTGGCAGGATTTATTTGTTTAATTGGTTCAGCAGAAGTAATAGAATGAAGAAAAATTATGATTTTTTTTATACAAAGCAAACAATCGGTCCGCCTGATGATATTAAGAACCATAATGCTAAAGAAGAATACAGCATGCAAGTATTTAGATGCTTGTGGAGTATGTGTATATAAATGCCCAATGTTGTGTAACAGCGAGGGTTCGGCTTCTACGAGGAGGAATGGCTGGTCGCGCTGTGTGCGGTGGGCTGCGTGGTGGTGGCTCGGGGCTGGGCGCGGCACAAGGCGCGGCTGGCCTCTAGGCTGAGGGCCGCGGGCCGCGGGGTGGCCGGCGTGGGCCGCGCGCTAGGGGACGTGGCGCTGCTGCTCGAGGCTGACCTCGGTGGGGGACCACGCACCACACACCACACACCGCTACCACACGTCACTACCACACACCGCTACCACACACCGCTACCACACGTCACTACCACACACCGCTACCACACACCGCTACTACACACTGCTACCACACACCGCAACCACACATCGCTACCACACACCGCTACCACACACCGCTACCTACACCACTACCACACACCACACGTATATAGCATCACAACGAGTCTCGTACGGAGTAGGCAGAGACACATCACTAATATTCGCTTTTTCAAACCCTTTACATATTCATCAATGTATGTATAGCTTTACATTATCAACAAGAGCCGAGGTGGTCGAGTGGTTCGAATAGTTGTCTGCGACGTAAAGGTTGTAAGTTCGAATTAAGACTGTACCATTGAGTTTTTCTGAATTTTAGTACAGTGATTAGTTACACCGCGCGCTTTACGGTGATAGAAAAAATCCCGATGTATGCAGGTTTTTCGATGTTTTCCTTCACTGCAAATGAGACTCGAGAGAGAGACTGAGCTCGTGATGAGACTAATCACTGTACTTAAGTTCAGAAAAACTAATTGGTGCAGTCGGGATTCGAACTGTTGATTTTTGTGTCGCTGGCTCTGTTTGTAACTTGTGACAAAAAAATACAGGTATCGGTATCGAGAACAAGCTTAGTGTGGAGGCAGCCCTGGCCAGCGACGTGAGCGTCACTAGCTTCTCGCACGTGGCGCCCTTGCTGCTGCAGCACGGCCGCCGCTGTGCCGCGACCTCCTACAGATACTGCTTCTACATACTGCAGCGAGGGATATTTGTGTTTGCGTTACAGGTAAATTCATTTATGGTAATAATAACAATATATAATATATCCTCACGCCTTCCCACAAGGGTCCCCGAAGGGGTAGGCAGAGGTGTATAGGTAATACCCACACACCCACTTTCCGCCAGAGGTATATTAGGTGCCAACGTGACAGATGGCGAGTCCATCGCCGTTACTCGAGCACGACTATACATACGCCTTTGAATTTCTTCTCAGACGTATGCGGGTTTCCTCTCGATGTTTTCCTTCACCGTAAAGCTCGTGGTGTGACTAATCACTGTACTTAAGTTCAGAAAAACTCATTGGTACAGTCGGGATTCGAACTTGCGACCTGTGCGTCGCAGGCAACTGCTCGAACCACTCGGCCACCACGGCTCTCATTTATGGTATTCAGCATGGCATTGTGTTGTTGCCTTGTGTCCACTGACAATAAATTACATTGGAGTTTCTAATGATATATCATGATCGTGAGATAACTGAAATAGTATTAATTATGAAGTAAGTGTGTGTGTGTAATAAAAACTTTCTGCCGAAGAAAAATTTTGATTCATATATTTCATATATGTATTGGCATTTAGAATTTTCTTCGGCAAAAAGTATTTTGCAATGTACTTATATTTTTGCAGGCTTTATTTGCATTCTGTTTCCGCATGAACTGCTCGCCGATGTATGACTACATTGGGCCGTGTGTCGTCTGCTGCATCTATGTGATGATGCCCGGCGTCTCTCTGGTTAGTTTTCTTTAGACAGTATCATTGACACAGGCTATTAACTTAGTCTAGCTATGATGGCAGTCGCATCTGCTGTACAATCTAATGTAACAACATACTTACATAGTAAATTTTTCTTTCTTTACTACTTAGATTAAGCATATTATTGGCTTCTACTCGTTTTTTTATAATAATAAATTTATCACAAGAGCCGTGGTGGCCGAGTGGTTCGAGCAGTTGCCTGCGATGCAAAGGTCGCAATCCCGACTGTACCTATGCGTTTTTCTGAACTTAAGTACAGTGATTAGTCACACCACGAGCTTTACGGTGAAGGAAAACATCGAGAGGAAACCTACATACGTCGGAGAAGAAATTCAAAGGCGTATGTATAGTCGTGCTGGAGTAGCGGCGATGGACTCGCCATCTGTCACGTTGGCACCTAATATACCTCTGGCGGAAAGTGGGTGTGTGGATATTACCTATACACCTCTGCCTACTCCTTTGGGGACCCTTATGGGAAGGCGTGAGGATATATCTATAAATTTATATATCCATTCGTATAACCTGCAACTTATGATTAGCCTATCCTCCCAGCGATCTATTCCCCAAGGCCAAACATTATTTGTGAATTATACATTCATTGAACAGTACAGGAATTTATTGGATTCGAAAAATAATCGCGGCATCAGGACCCTACTAAAGACAATAATATAAATGCGAAAGTTTATGGGGATATTTGTTACTCAATCGCACTAGAACCGAATCGGATGAAATTTGACTGACTGATTGATTTACAGAATCACGAATGCCAAGAACCGAGCAGAAGGCTCTCCTTGTAATATTCGAAATATTTACGTGAGTGAATTTGCAAACATTTTCTATTTCGTTAAAGGTCCTGGACGATGACGCATCGTCTTCCGCCGAGCTTGCAAGCCCTCACCTATACCAACAGAATATTGAAGAGAGAAAACGATTTCGGAAGTCATTTGCCTTATGGTCGGCTTTCTCATTGTGTCAAGGTTAAAATAACTTTTACTTAATACTAGCGGCCCGTCCTGTCTTGACATTTATTTTTCAAACATTTTGACATAAAGCCTATTTTTTTCTTGCAATTTAAAGACCCGTGGTGGCCGAGTGGTTCGAGCAGTTGCCTGCGACGCAAAGGTCGCAAGCTCGAATCTGGACTGTACCAATGAGTTTTTTTTAACTTAAGTACAGGGATTAGTCACACCACGAGCTTTACGGTGAAGGTAAACATCGAGAGGAAACCTGCATACTTCTGAGAAGAAATTCAAAGGCGTATGTATAGTCGTGCTGGAGTAACGGCGATGGACTCGCCATCTGTCACGTTGGCACCTAATATACCTCTGGCGGAAAGTGGGTGTGTGGGTATTACCTATACACCTCTGCCTACCCCTTCGGGAACCCTTGTGGGAAGGCGTGAGGATATATATTTATAAACTGAAGCTGGATATTACAAGTTTGTTCTTTAATTTTCTCACCAGGTGGTGTCGTGATGTGGTGGTCCCTGTTGTTGTACCGCGCGCAGTATTGGGATATAGTGCACATCATAGGCAGCGCCGTCTCGCTCGTGGGCGCGGCCATGTTGTTGCTGGTCGTGAGGCGTCCTCGTCCCCTTGCCGTCGCGGTGGACGTTCTGATGTTAGCAATTGTCTTGACAGCCGTCATGTCCTATAGTGCACAAGGTGAGACAAGGGAATAATGTATTTACTATAGATAGTGCCATCCACGAAGACGCATCCCAACAATTTCTAGTCGAGGGGGTCGCGGGATGCGGGTAGTATGACCCTATTAATTGTGCGTTTGCAGTCATAGGTGATAACATATCAAGTTTCTTCTTAGACATATGCAGCATTTACAGCATGTTTTCCTTCAACGTTCGAACCTGCGACCTTCATTTTGAAGGCAAATAAACCTGTTTATAATTATATTTTTGTTCCAGGTACAGACAATCGCTTGTATGTTGATGAATCAGATGCGAATGACGTTATTTCTTGTCGCGATCTTTGAGAGCTTATCAATCAAAAACAGTCGTTAAACGTCTGCCAATAAGATTCAAATCAGAAAAAAACTAACATTACCTAATTAACAAACACGTGCACGAGCTATTACTATGTCTTCACGCCTTCAGACAAGGGCTCCTCGATGGTGTAGCGTGAAGTTCTCGTCAGATATTTATTAAAGTGGCATTAGATACACGCTATTGCATAACATTTCATTAAACATATGTTTAATGCAATCTTCTTCATACATTATCACGCAGAGTCCTTTATCGGGTAGACAGAGAGAATAGAGCGCTTGTTCTCTCTAGACTTACAGATCTATTTCGCTTCATCCACATTCATCAGTTCATATATGCTCGCATGTTGCAGTTATGATGTAACTATTCGTAAAGTTTGTACTAACTGGAGCAGACTTGCAGATGAGTGGTTTAAATGATCTCTGACAATTAAAGGAAATAGGCGAAAACCCAGAAAGGAAATTAATGAGACTGAAAAAAACTAAAAATGCTTTTGTTTTAAGATAATGTAGGTCTTTTAAAAGGATTATTTAGTGTAAGAAATAACAATATGTAAGAATAAATAATATTTTTGTATCATTATTCAATTAAAACAATAAATAATGTTGTGAATAAATATCATGTGTTTTTTTAAGTTTTCCTTTTGTATTCTCTTTGGCTTTTCTTTCTTCTGTAGACTAGATTATTGACGTATTAGTTACGTTATATACCTAATCTATGTTTCATAGAATTGCTGGCAAACTAGAAGTGTTAATCTGAAGTACTGCTGCAGCAGAGCTATCACTTGGAGCAACGATGAACATTACAGTGATATATAAATCACAGAATTATATCATTTCAAAACAATAATTTCGACGTGTAAGTGTACAAAAGACTCATATCAACGTCATTAATTTAGGTAAAAAAAATAAGTTCATTATGTATAGTCTATGGTGGTAGTCAAGTCAAGTCAAGTAAATTTACAGTTCTCTGTGAAGTAAATAAATATGGCAGCCAGCCAGCCAGACGTTACTTGGGTGTGTAGTAGGCTTTCATCAATTTTATGTAAAAAATCCGTGTAAATTCGTGCGTGAACGTTTGTCGTGTTTGTGGGTTAAAAAATGTAATGAAATGTTGAGATTTGTGATGTTATGAAAGTCAATGACTCTGAAATCCGAAGTTGTGCGTGTGTGTGGTGGTTGACAATCGAGGAGTTGGGGTTCCTCTGCGTCGTTTCTCCCTCATCGGCGCCTGTAAGTGTGATCTTTTAATTTATTTGTATGAAAAATATATTAATGGATTACTGATTTGAGGTGAACTGGCAGTATCACAAGATGCATTGTTGAGTAGTAATTAAATTTGCAAGAGCTCTTATTAGATTGTGAGTGATGCGCCGCAGAGGCAGTGCGCCTGTTGTCTCCCTCGGGCCGGCCTGGCACACCTCCGTTGACCTATTTTCTGATTATTGCATTCTACATATCTATTTATGTGTAAGGGTGTAATGTGGCCACCGGTTAAGCGCTACGTACGTATTATATTTAATATCAAGGCTCTGTTTATCCAAAGCGAGTTTAATTTAATGTTTAGTGAATAAGAAATAAACAAAATCGAATTAAATTTGTAGTTTTATTTAAAATTAGAATTAGACCAGTTATATATGCTGTTTATTTGGTTTTGTTTTAGGTTGAGCTGCATTGAAATGGAAAAGTGTTTTTTGGGCTAAATGTGTGGTGAAGTTAAGATGCCATGGAGACAAATAGTGAGAGGGTTGAGTTCTCAGCAGTGTAATAACATTGCAACATGATGGACTCAGACCTACCTCCTGGTAGCTGTAACTCCACTGGACATTTGTCCACAATTGGATATCACACATTACCAGGTTGGTGCAATTACTTCTCTGTTTTATTTTTATCATAATTTTATTAGTTAGTTTTCTTGCTTTTGGCCATACAGAACCATAAAGGTGAAGTAGCAATTGACATTGCATAAAAACATAAAGATGAAAAATATACTTATGCATAATTAATTTTAAGAAATGCTCAAACCCAAATAAGACCTATAGAACGAATTCACACCTAAAGCCCAGATTTAAAATATGCTTAATATTAAATAAATAGTTTGCAGATGGTAATAATGCTTACCATAGACTATTAAATAATCAATAACTGCAGTATCCCTCATTGTCCACCTTGTAATGTGTGGAGTTGTAAAAGTAAATATAACATTTTATAGTGTTTACAGTGATTAATATATTTAATTTATAACATGTAGAGCATTTAATAGATTATGTGAATTATGTAACTTGGTTGTAAATTATGAATGCAGGTATAGTCATTAAATAGATTGTTGATTGTGTTTTTTATTTATTTATTTATTATGCTTACAACTATCCTTACAGGTTAACCTAATACAATAGTGTAGAAAAAATTAAATAAAGTAATCCTAAAATTATATATATATATATATATATGATGCTCGATGCGCATTGGCCGGACGGCTATTAGGGCGTGCCCCCGAGGCGACGCGCACCAGTCCGTCCCCGCTGGTGCGAAAAATTCTGCACAGTGCGGCGATGGGGACCGCCACCCATCACGCGGAGTGCCTCACGGCGGGAAGTGGAGTGTGGAGTGTAGGATGGGTGTATGGAATGTAAGAGGAGGTATGGCTGATAAGATGAACGAATTGATCGATGTTATGACAGAGAGCGAGTTAGATGTTGTGTGCTTGTCTGAAACCAAGCGGAAGGGTAGTGGAGTAGACGAGCTCCCGGGCGGGAGTTTAGTGCTGTGGTCAGGAGTGGCAAACACCGAGCACGCCTGCCAGGGAGTGGGAATTCTACTATCCAGCCGCTTGGCAGAATGTATGATAAGTTGTGATGCGGTGAGCCCCAGACTTATTTGGGCTCGCTTTAAAATAGGCCTTACCCGACTATTTTTAGTCGCGGTGTATGCTCCGGTGGCCTCAGCGGACACTTGCGACCTGAATAAGTTCTGGGAATGTGTGAGTAATGTTCTAGGGACGAAAGAAGGGAATGAAAAGCTGATTATTTGTGGTGATCTGAATGGATGGGTCGGGACAGCCCGTAAGGATTACGAGGCAGTACTCGGCAAGTATGGTGATAAGAGAGTGAACGAGGCAGGCTAGCTGATATTAGATGTATGCATGGAGAGAGACCTTTTTGTGGCGAACACCATGTTCGACCACAAAAGGATTCATCAGTATACATGGGAACGAAAAAATGAGCGAAGCATGATAGATCTGTTTCTAATAGATCAGCGACTCAGAACACAGGTGATGGACACCAGAGTGTATAGGGGAGCTGACCTGGGAACGGACCACTTCCTAGTTATAACTAGGATAAGGGGTCTGTTCGCGGGTTAGCGATCCCGCGCTGGGGGTCCCTGTTCTGCAGTCGCAGACCGCATCAAAAGCTGGAGGCTTCAAGATGCGGCTATTAGAGACAGATATCAAGAAAGGGTATCTGAACAGCTAGCCTGTCCACCGAAAGATGTGTTTGAGAGTGTCGATGTTTGTTGGCAGTTCCTTAAGTCCAGCATATTATGCGCCGCGAAAGAGGTTTGTAGCATTTCGAAAGGGCGGACAACCAAAAATGGCGATGGTTGGTGGGATGATGAAGTGAAAGAAGAAGTTAAAAAGAAGAAGGATGCAAGGCAAGACATTTTGGCTATGTCCAGCTCAAGTGAGAGTATGAAGAAAAGATGAAAGAAAAATACCGCCTGCAAAAAAATCGTACGAAAGCGATAATAGCTCAGAAGCGTGAGAGGTTCCAAATGACTGTAGACGAAAAACTGTCACAGAATTTCAAGGACAATGCAAAACTTTTTTGGAGGGAAGTTAAGAAGTCCAGAAATTGTGTTACAGCTAGTAGTAGGATGAATGTGATTTTCTCGAAGGACAATAGCATACTGACTGACAAAACAGACGTCCTCAGGCGATGGAGTGAATTTTACAAAGATATGTATGATGATGATGCCGCTGATCTACTCACAGAGCTGCCTCCAACAGAATCTATCGAGGATCCTATAGCGGATAAAATAAGTATGGGAGAGATAGTAAGTGCGATAAGAAGTCTGAAATGTGGAAAAGCTGCGGAAATAGATGGGATTACGGCTGAGATGATCAAGTACGGTGGACCAGCAGTCTGGGACGTCATCTATTTACTATGCAATCTTTGCTGGGAAAAGGGTGATGTTCCGGACGACTGGAGGCGAGCAGTCATCGTGCCTTTCTATAAAGGAAAGGGATAACGATTGGACTGCTCAAACTACAGAGCCATCAGCTTGGTCAGCTTAGCTAGTAAAGTGTACACGAAGATCCTGACGATAAGAATGCAAGAGCGATCCGAAAGGTTTCTCTGGGAATCCCAAGGTGGATTTAGACCTGGAAGAGGATGTATGGATCAAACCTTCTCGCTTCGCGGAATCGCGGAAAAGTTTTTGGATATTAACCAAAAGGTTTTCTGCTTCAGTAAGTCGTGGTGGCCGAGTGGTTCGAGCAGTTGCCTGCGACGCAAAGGTCGCAAGTTCGAATCCCGCCCGTACCAATGAGTTTTTCTGAACTTAAGTACAGTGATTAGTCACACCACGAGCTTTACGGTGAAGGAAAACATCGAGAGGAAAACCTGCATACGTCTGAGAAGAAATTCAAAGGCGTATGTATAGTCGTGCTTGAGTAACGGCGATGGACTCGCCATCTGTCACGTTGGCACCTAATATCTGGCGGAAAGTGGGTGTGTGGGTATTACCTATACACCTCTGCCTACCCCTTCGGGGACCCTTGTGGGAAGGCGTGAGGATATATATATGAGGTTTTCTGCGCTTTCGTCGACTTGGAGAAGGCATTTGATAGAGTCGTACGAAAGGAACTCTGGGACGTGTTGCCTGGATATGGAGGGAGCAGTTCCCTACTGCATGCCGTGAAATCACTCTATAGTGATAGCGAGGCGTGCGTTAGGGTTAATGGTGGGATGTCACCCTGGTTTGATGTGAAGTCGGGGGTCAAACAAGGGTGTATCATGTCTGCCTGGCTGTTCATTATATATCTAGATAGCTGTCTGAGAGCACTAAGAACGAACGGATTTGGAGTGAAAATGGGAAACTTAGTGGTCAACTGCCTCCTATACGCCGATGACGCGGTTTTACTGGCGTCATCAGAGGGCGAACTGCAGTCACTAGTTACCATAATGAAAGTAGAATGTGAAAAGAAGGGGCTGCGCCTAAACGCCGGCAAGACTAAGGTTCTGGTATTCGAAAGAGATGAACAAGTGACCGAGTGTGCTGTATCGGTAAATGGGCAAATTCTAGAGCAAGTGAATGAATTTGTATATCTTGGAAGCATGTTCACACGAGATGGAAAGTATGAAAAAGATATTGAAAGAAGGATAACTGCCGGAAATAAGGTGAATGGAGCCATGTCGGTGTTGATGGGCAGTAAAAGTCTGAGCAAGAATGCTCGAGTTGCTGTCCACAACGCGATATTGGTACCTACCTTATTGTATGGCAGCGAATGCTGGGTATGTCAGAGGAAGTATGAAAATAGCTTGAATGCAGTCGAGATGCGATCTCTTCGGAAAATGTGCGGCGTCACGATATTAGATCGAATCCGCAATGAAGAGATTCGCAAATCAACTGGCGTGAATGAGGGCGTGATTGTAAAGATGAAGAAAGGCATATTACGTTGGTTTGGACACATAGAAAGGATGAGTGAAGAAAGATTGACGAAACAGATATACAAAGCAAAGTGTGTGCAAGAAGAGGCAGAGGAAGGCCACGTTCCAACTACCTGGATCAAATAGATCGGACTCTGAAGGACGGGAACGTTAAGAGTACTCGAAACCGACGAGCATGTATGAAGAGACTGATGAATGTGGACGAAGCGAAAGAGGTATGTAAGTCTAGAGAGAACTGGCGCTCTATACTCTCTGCCTACCCCGTTAGGGACTTGGCGTGATGATATGTATGTATGTATAAAAATCAGCACTTAATTAAATATAATTAGTTGCATTGTTTCATCTGTAACGGAGATGTAATTGCGGGGCTATTAGTCATTCGATCCTTGTATTACGTATGCATTGTGTATTGAGTGTCACGATGTCGTGTATCATTCAGTCAATAAAACTCTTAACACAATACCTAATATAATTACGTGTGAGCTTATAGCTCACTTCTCACAGTTATAGAACTGTCTTGTTGGAAAATCCCAGACCGACATGGCAAATGTGTACTGGTAGAAGAGCTCTTGAACTTACTTGCGGTTTTTCTTATATCTCCACAAGAGTTCCCGAACGGGTAGGCAGAGGTGTATAGGTAGTACCCACACACTCACTGACCGCCAGAAATAGAATTAAGGTGACAACGTGATAGATGGCGAGTCTTTAACTTAAGCACGACTTAATGGTTGTGCTTAAGTAACGGCGATTACATACGCCTTTGAATTGCTTCTCAGACGTATGCAGGTTTCCTCTCGATGTATTCCTTCACTGTAAAGCTCGTGGTGTGACTAATCACTGTAGGTACTTACGTTCAGAAAAACTAATTGATACAGTCGGGATCAGAGCTTGCAAACTTTGTCGCAGGCAACTTGAACCACGGCCTACACGGCTCATCATAATCATAATAATAAATAAATAAAATACTAATGTATTTTATTTATTTATTATTATTATTATTATTATTTCTCCATTTATAATTAAATGGAGAAATTAATATCGATGTAGGTAATAACCATCCAATATAGTTTTGATAGGGTCTCAAGAAACCATTACTTCGACAATTCAGTGACACGCCACTCAAGCGGACCCCAAATTTAAAGCGATGTAATTTATTGGAACGCGTCGGTCAATGCAATCATAATACACGTCGCGCACACAATGGGGAGGGTAGCGGGTTCCGTAGCTGGACCCTTTGACAAGGTCCGCCAAATATTAAACGACCACCAGATACTTGGCACTAATGTGGTCACCCTATTACAGAGCCTAGAGACTAGCGATAAGTTGACAATGAAAACAGTGAAAAGGTTTTCGATCAGAGCATCTTCTGACGGCAGTCTGGTCTAGTGGTTTGAGATCCTGACTGCGAAACTTGAGGTCACGGGCTCGAATCCCGCTGAGGGCATTTGTGTGATGTACATGAGTATTCGTACCTTAGTCTTGGATGCCCAATGTATTTATGTATATATCTATCTATATAAGTAAATATATCGTTGTCTATTTAATTTACCACAACACAAGCTTTGCTCGATTTGGGACTAGATCAATTTGCGTGACATTGTCGCAAGGTATATCTTCAAGGTATTTTTTTTATTAATAATAATATAATAATAATAATATATCCTCACGCCTTCCCACAAGGGTCCCCGAAGGGGTAGACAGAGGTGTATAGGTAATACCCACACACCCACTTTCCACCAGAGGTATATTAGGTGCCAACGTGACAGATGGCGAGTCCATCGCCGTTACTCCAGCACGACTATACATACGCCTTTGAATTTCTTCTCAGACGTATGCAGGTTTCCTCTCGATGTTTTCCTTCACCGTTAAGCTCGTGGTGTGACTAATCACAGTACTTAACTTTAGAAAAACTCATTGGTACAGTCGGGATTCGAACTTGAGACCTTTGCGTCGCAGGCAACTGCTCAAACCACGCGGCCACCACGGCTTTTTTTAAATTAATTTAATTAAAAAAACACCAATAGCATTAATTAAAATGGATGAACCGCTAAAGGTATGTAATCCTAGTAGAACAGGAAACTACTACTACTTTCTCTGCTTTCCCAATGAGTAATACGTAATGGCATCTAGATATGTATGCTATTGTTTAAGAAAACTTATATACATATATATGTATTAAGGTGGGTGAAACCGCAAAGCTCATCCAGTTATTCATAAAAATAAGGTGTATGAAGACGAATCCTCGTCAAGTCGTTGTTGACGCAATGGAAAGTAATTTACTACAACTGACAGGAGGGCTCACCCGGCTTAGTCCAGCGGCCGTTATTACGTGTCGTGTCGCTATTGTGTATCACGTGATAGAAATGGAATAGGCTGGCCGAACTTATGAGTTGCGGTTTAAAAAAAACTCTCAAATTCTCAATTTCTCTGGCGGAAAGTAAGTGTGTGGGTACTACCTATACACCTCTGCCTACCCTTTTGGGGACCCTTTTGAGAAGCGGTGAGGATACTTTTAATATACTTATCAATTACTAATTTACCTCTCCTTACACCGAAGCTGGTCTAAAATATGTCGAAAACCACACACATATAAAACATATTGTATGTTTTAATCCAGCAAATAATCTATATTCGTGGCAAATTTTATCCAATTCCGTTCAGCCGTTCTCTCGTGATCATTCACATAATAATATAAGTGAGATATAGAAATTGATAACGAATAGAAACACGACACGAGATACGACAGTGGACACTAAGTCCGCTGGAGACGGGGTAGCCGTGATTTTCCCAACACTGAATATTCAATTTTATTTACAAAGACTCGGGGATAACAAACTATGCTGCATTCAATTTTCATGCGTCCTAAGCCTTGGAGATATTTCCATCTCTGTTTTGGTATAGAGTTGGTATAAATGGGATAAAGACGTAAAAAGGTTGAGAGAGAGAGACGTAAGAAGGCAGAACCTTCGGACAGCTGTCAGACAGACGCAATGAAATTTTAATGTGTTATTATGACTCCCCGTTAATATTTCAGTTTTGTAAGGAGTACGCCCTAATTAGTTTGCAATTCAAAGGGATGGGAAACGTACCTTGATAAAGGAAGGCAACTATCTAAAGTCTATAGATATAAGTAAAGAGATTGTCGTGGGAAATATAAACTTGATATTTATTAATAAGAAGTTCCAAGCCGACGCCGTGGTGGCAGATTGGTTCGAGTGGTTGCTTGCAACGCAAATGGCGAATCCATCGCCGTTATATTTTTTTTTCATTTCGCGCAATCTTTGTTTTGCCAGCAACCGCTCGAACCACAACAAGCTTTGCTTAATTTGGGGCTATGTCCATTTGTTTTTTTTTTTATACAACAAGAGTGGCAAACAAGCATACGGCCCACCTGATGGGAAACGGTTACCGTAGCCCATTTACGCTCACGATACCGAAGTATCACTTGCGTGTTGCCACTCTGTGTTTGGAGAGTTATAGTTTTTTGGCAGCATAATGGGTTTAATCCCTCTGCTGCCATCACAATGTAACAATCCTCCCCCCTCCCCAAGGAGCTCTTTACTGGAGACCTTATTCACCACGTAGGAACACAACACAATAAATTGAGTTATTTGGCTACGGACTTCTATAAGGTGGAGGTCCTGCCCCAGTTGGGCAGCTCCAAATTCGAACGAGAAACCCGTTATGCCCTACCTCTCTTACATTTGTGCGGTACAGTCCCAAGGTATTTATTTATTTATCGTAAAAAGTAAACGTGTCTATCAAACCCGGTTATTGTTAAGAGCTCTCCATTACACAAGACTATGAGTTAAACAAACCATTGTACAAAGCGATGGCAAACAAGGGTTGCGAGCCACTCCACACAGAGGGACCATTGTCTTAGCCCCCACTCCCCTTGACGTAATAGCTCTTAAAACCGTTGCGCTTTTCAACTCTCTGGGGATGGGATACGCAGCGGGCGTTGAAATGGCGTGTGCGGTTCATTAAAACCATTTTCATATAATGTTTTGTTTTACTTAACTACCTACTACGTACACTGCGACACAAAGATCGAAAGTACGAATTCCGATTGGACCAATCAGATTTCTAATTAAGTACAGTGATTGGACACACCGCGAGGTTTACGGTGAAGGAAAACATCGAGAGGAAATCTGCATACGTCTGAGAAGCAATTCAAAGGCGTATGTATGTATGAATGAAGATACTGATAAATGTGGACGAACCGAAAGAGGTATGTAAGTCTAGAGAGAACTGGCGATCTATACTCTCTGCCTACCCCGTTAGGGACTTGGCGTGATGATATGTATGTTTGTATAGTCGTGCTGGAGTAACGGCGAAGGACTCGTCATCTGACACGTGCGGATTTATCTGCGTAATATATACTCTACTCCCTTAGATCAGTGACATATCGAGTTGAAATCATCCTCAGTTAGCGAGCTATAAAATTCTAAGATTTTCAAATCGAACACGCCCGCGTTTCACGGTCATGTTTTTGTATGAATCTCCTCGCAAACGAATGCATATTTCCAATCGAAGTTTTCCTTTACCATGTAGCAGATAGTGTAATTAATCACTGTACTAAATATAAGAAAAACTACAGTACAGTCGGAATTTAAACACATTAAACTTAGAGTTTTAGGCCTAACATCTCGCCCACCATTGCTCATAACTAGGAGCAACAAGCCAGAGAAACGGCAAACAAGTCAATCACCGACACACGTACTAATCCGTAATCCTTGAACATGGATTTGCTTCCTGACAACAGGGCAGAGGGTGGCGAGCCCCTACCAATGCCACTCGACCCAAACATAGAAAGCCTGTAAACTCAAGCGATATCTAAGTGAGGTACCAATGGGTTTTTCTGAACATAAGTACAATGATTAGTCACACCACGAGCTTTATGATGAAGGGAAACATCGAGAGGAAACCTGCATTCGTCTGAGAAGCAATTCAAAGGCGTATGTATAGTCGTGCTTGAGTAACGGCAATAGACTCGCAATCATTTTGGCACGTAAAATATATCTCTGGTGGAAAGTGGGCGTGTGGGTACCTATACACCTCTGCCTTCGGGGACCCTTGTGGGAAGGCGTCAGGTGGGAACTTATGGATGCTTATACATATCTGGGACATACCTACAACATAGTCCCGTAATTGCTCTTGTAATATGTCATGCTCGGTGTTGTGACATGTAATGTGTAAGTAGGCAGTGCCAACCTGTGTGCGGTGAGGTTATTCACGCGTCAATACTGTACCGAATCAAAGGCAGCGAGTGTCTCGCTTTGACGCGCCTAGTGACGATTAGGACCTGCGCGAAGCAAAAGCGGAAGCGATTTGCGGTGTTTTAGTCCTTTGTAGTAAAATTGACAGTTAACCAACGCTTACCAAGAACCGGAATTACAACTTTGTTTAATTATTTTGCTGCTTTTCGTATGACTATATTTTTTTACTATGAGGAGTTATTTTGAAACTCTCTCCATCTGTTTAGCATATACAAGTGCCTGACTGAAGGCCTTGGCATTGCCCGGTTAAGTAGTATAAGTTCCCGGAACTCACACTATGAGACAATAAAAATAAAACAATTCTATCTTGCAGTCCTTATGTTGCCTGCAACACAAAGACTGCAAGTTTGAATCGTGACTGAATGAATTATTTTTATCTATGTTACATAGTCATACCACGAGCTTTACGGTGAAGGAAAATATCGAGACATCAGGTTTCCAACTTTTGGACGCCCACGTTGGAGAAGAAATTCAAAGGCGTAATGTATAGTCATGCTTGAGCAACGGTGATGGACACACCTAAAATATATCTCTAGGAACCCTCGTGGGAAGGCGTGTAGTGTAGTGTGTATAGTAGTTATAACTTTAAAAATACTTACTATTTCATACAAATAATCTGATTGAACTAGAGTTTCGTATGGTATTTTCCACTGATATGAATGGCCAAAAAGTTACGGTTGTAGAAAATATTAAATCTCTGGTAAACGGAAAATGTATTTACATCGCTGATTAAGACCTCGGAAATCCTCGACGTAAGTTGAAGAAATAAACGTCACTTACAAACGTAACAAGCTATATCGCCCGCTACCACGCCCGCTATCTCTCGTGCCCCAGGGCGGCGATCTCAGGCTATATTAACTGTCATTGGCAAGAATCGCTGCGTGATTAATCGCAGGTGAGGACAGCGCAGGTGAATGGCGATTTACCATATAGCGCTAATTGCGATCCAGTATTGTAGACGCTGATTCAAATCTTTGTCCCACCACAATGGCATAAATCACTCATTATTATTTTGATATGGTTTTGATTGGTTTTTTATAGTCATGTCGAATGGTTGACGAGTCAATTGTAAATTCGACATTTCAGATTCGAACCTTGGTGGTGTATGAAGCTTTCTGTGCTTCAGTACCAGAATTAACACACCACTAGCTTCTATGTAATGGTGGTTTTTATCTCATCACCGTAATCCTTCAAATGTTCAAGAAGACAACCAAAGACGTGAACTTATACTTGAGTAGCAGCGCCATATTTGCCACCAGCATTATAGTACCTCTGCCTACACCATCGGCGACCATTGTGGGAAGGAATGAAAATAAATAACCTGGATTTTCATGTGTAATGTTATTTGAACCATATACAATGTACATTTGTATGTATATTGTCGAATCGAAAAATGTGATACTAAATCATTTTCTATCAAGGCTTCGAACTAATATCATTTGAGAGGCTCTGCATGTATTTCAAATAGTATTCTGTAAGTCACTATTAAATCCGACGAAATCATAAAAACAGATTCATCTCGCAATGTAATCCTTCGTTCTTTTCACTTGTTCATAATTAAATCGTTTATATCAAACAATTAATGGGCGATCACCGCGGATCACACTGGGCTAATAGCGATGGAATGGCTGTATATCTGTCGCTTTGTTTGGGATGCTGTTGAACGATATTTGATATGTACCACGTCTGGTTAGCGCTTATGAAATCCCATTCACATTATGTTTTCTTAACAGGGTGGTGGTACATGGTGCCAGTGGAAGCGGTCGTAGGTACAGTAAAGCCATTTTAATTAATATATATATTTTAAATAAGCTGTGGTATGGAGCGAATGTATGTTTGAGTCCCGAATGTACTAAAGAGTTTTTTCGGAACATAGCGCAGTGATTAGTTACGCCACGGACTTTACGGTGCAGGAAAACACCGAAAAGAAATCTGCATACTGTATATTATGTATCTGTCTATAAATGTCGCAAATTTTTTTATAACAAGTTATGGTTTCTATCCCTACAAGTCTCAATTTTAAACATTCATTATTATTAAAAAGTCATGCTTAACTCAATAATTTCGTCCGTTTTATTAAACGCATGAATTATGGGTATGGGTATCTTCGAGAACTGTGCGGTGTAACGATTAAATTGAATCCACAGTTGAACGATTGGCAAAGCAACTGGCGTGAACTAAAGTGAAGGAAAGCATGCATGTTGGGTTGGACATATATCAAGGATCAGTGAAGAAATATTGAAAGATGTACAGTGTGAAAGTGTCTGGAATAAGAGACAGAGGAAGATGCTCTGGCTTCGCCCGCGTGGAGTTCGAAAAAGTAGGTAGAGTCGGTTCATACGCTATGCCGTGAAAGAGCAATATACCTACAAACTTACGCCTTTATAATATTATAACTTCTTGAAGATTTTGAATATTTCTTGAAGAGGCAGAGGAAGGCCACATTCCAACTACCTGGATCAAATCGATCGGCCTCTCAAGGACGGGAACGTTAAGAGTACTCGAAACCGACGAGCATGTATGAAAAGACTGGCTCTCTATCCTCTCTGCCTACCCCGCTAGGGACTTGGTGTGATGATATGTATGTATGAATATTTCAGATTAAAAAGTAACCTACGTCCTTATCCTAGGTAAAAGCCTTTTCAAATCGGTTCAACCGTTTTGCCGTGAATGATAAACAAAATTTACCAACTATCGCCTTTAGTAAGCTGTTTAAGTATGTATTTACATCACTGAGTATTCAACATTAACGCTCATCGCTTTTACATTAAACCACACACCAACGCGTCCAAATAAATCCTATTCAAATATCAATTATCGTGCGTAACGCTAAACGATCCAACA
>JACCPG010011396.1:111205-196748 GCA_016069955.1 Drepana arcuata
CTAGTAGGTATAGCATGCAATAAATTGTATACATAATTAGGGCAACCTGTTTATTTTTAAACATTTTATTTGCGGGCTTCGAAGGTTCTTGCGCCGACGTCATGGAGGCATAACCTCGTTTCCGAGCTCAGCTTTTGTTTTGTAATTTATAAGGAACGCTGGCTTTCTCGTTCACTGGAAAGGTTTCCAAAGTGATTAATGATAACTTAACGGGTCATGTTTCACATGATGCCTTCATATTGCCAATTGTATTTTTTTATACCACTTGGGTGGCAAACAAGCATGATGGTAAGCGATTATCGCCGCCTATGGACGCTTGCAACACCAGGGGTATCACTCGCGGGCAGGCCGACTCGCCTTCATACCAAACATTGGGTCAGAAGCTCATGCAAATCAATTAAAAAAAAAGCGGCCCGTTCCGGCTTCGCACTGGCGGACATTAATTTTTTAAACTTTTTTTTATAGATTTTTTTCTTGCAATTAAAAATAGCCTATATTAATCAGTGATAATGTAGCATTCAAATGGTGAAAGAATTTTTACAATCGGTCCACTACTTTTCGAGCCAATTCCTTACAAACATACTTACATACAAATCTTTCCTCTTTATAATATTAGTTTAGCTTAATATTAATATAGCTCTGTTTCTGTAATTCGCAATAAACTTACCGCACCCAGTGTGAAATATCAAATTACTAGCTGTCCCGCCCAGCTTCGCCCGGGTGAAAAAGTAAAATTTCCTGAAACACGATCGCAGCGCCACCTATCGGGTCCAATTGTGATGTAAGCTATCCTTTCTTTTAAGTTGCATCAAACGGCATACGGTGTGCAAATTTGATTGAAATTGGTTAAGTAGTTCAGGAGCCTATCGTGGACTTGATTGCCATAAAAAAGGTTATAGTGAGTCAATCTTAAAAGATAGACATATGCTGTCAAAGTTAGCTGTTATATTCAAACAAACAAACAAACTCTTCAGCTTTATAATATTAGTATAGATTTGTTCTACGTAGTGTATACCCTAGTTAAGTATTTACCTTTAGTCAGTAGTTTCAGGTGGTTAAGGTAATTTTACATGTTCTAGTAGATAATTTTATTATAGACGTTCAATATGTGCTCCCTGAGTTCCTTAAGTTGAATAAAACTTTTAATACATATAAATTTTTTTTGTTTGCCATTAATTTCACAGACTTTATAAAAATCTAAGTACTTCTGTAGTTGGAAAGTAAATAGGTATTATGATTTCCTCTGTAAATGATAGTTCAATCTAAAGCGTCAGGACCTAATGGCTTGTTATCTAAATCGGATCGTTGGTCCTACTTAATCCCTGCCACGGATAACTTACACCTAGTACCAGATGGACCTAACTGCTTGTTGTACACGAGAGCGCGATAGACCTTATTCCATTGCGTCACGGGTCCACCGGGAAAAATACGAGCTAGTACAACGACGCTGAAACGCCACCGACCGCGACCCAACCTTTTAAACCTACTTGAAAGCGTATAAAAAAAATTTAAGTATCTATGCATATATACATTCTTCTTGAGGTCGATTACAAATTGTGAGATGACGGTTGAGTACTTTTATAATTATTACTTTTACAAGTCTTCCCATTCATATTCACTGGATGGACGGACGTGGTGATTGGTCACTTGTAAAGGGCAAGCAGGTCATCCAAACGCTTGTTTCTATGAGATTTCGGAGTAGTTACAGTCATTTTTCACTATAAGCTTTGTTATGGTCGGAAACTTGATAAGTCTTCATAAAGATAATTGAAACATATAAGTGAAGGTAGCTCTCTCTGAACGGCGATATATCTTCATCGAATATGTACCATAATATTGACACTAGTTTGATGTAGGACGTAGACGTAAACGTAGGTAGTTGTGTCGCCAGTAAAACGATATCGCCAGACTGTTCGGCGTTCATACATGCGCATCCAGCTCTGAAAGATTAGGACAATGTCACCTCTAAACACAAGGCACAATGGTATCACGACCGGAGGCACAGTCATCCAATTTGCACCGTGTTTATTTATAACGCGTCCGTTCTGCCTCCCCTCTTACGTATCACGGATCGGTACACGCGTGCTGTTTGTTCAAGGAGCCCAGTTTTCAAGGGCAGTAATAATAATTATAATACAGTTTAAGAAGTTTAAATTACACAGGAATATATGAACTATATTAAACTGTTTGTGCTAAAGGGGTAGGCAGACGTGTTTAGGTAACATTAGCGAAAATTTCCTAATATAAAATCGATGGGTTTCCTCAAATAGCTGTCTTTGAGGATACGCTTGGCGGCGAAACGACAGTGGCCTGGGCTCACTTTGCATGTACCTTTGTATGTTCTACAAGCCTCGACCCATGTCAATACATGACACTTCAATTGTCACGTTATAGTTAAATACCCATCCGTTGGTAATGAGCGTAACTGGCCTTTTACCCGACTTAAAATTGAAGCTAGTATTGAAGAAAGATTAAATTAGGTATCTACGTTAATAATGAAACATACAATAGGTATTGTTGGCGTTCTATTCCATCTGCCTGCACCATGAGCCTACCTGCCCACTTTTATCACCTCCAAAACTGAACCATTTCCTCACGCCTTCCCACCAGGGTCCCCGAAGGGGTAGGCAGATTTCCCAATTTCATATGATAACAATGTCCAGGCATACTAAGATGTACTACATAAATATTGACGCTCGATGTGTTCCTTTACCTAAGACACAATTATCACTATGATAAATGTATCTTGGAACATACGTATCCACTAGTTAGCATATAGTATGTTCGTTATTTGTTGGGAGATTTCCATAAAGTGCTTGATAGTCTAGCATAGCTTATGAATGGGTCGTTCAATGAGGTCACATGTTTCCCCACAGCTACGAAGCCTTCGCGATGTGTTTAATTGATAGTAACATTTGCATTTAAACATCACTTTCGTGCCAAGTGTAATGGAATTTCCAATGGATGCTAAGGATTGATTCATGGTATGGTGGTTAATGCATTGTCCATATATATACATGTCACCTGTTGTTGTGTTAATGTGATCATGTGGGGCGAATGCATAGACTATCGCCACATAGGTGTCGGTCATCCAAAGTCGATTACCTCGGAGGGTTGGAAGTGGACGGTTAAAATGAATAAGCATTCGATTTTGGTGACTTTACTTTTTGCTCAGTTAGATGTACGTTTACTAACTGAGAAAAAAGTAAACGTACTAGCTGTAACTTAAACCGCGAGGGTTTTACCCCCCATAAAATCATATACAATAAATGATTACATCGCTCTCTTGGGTAGTAGAAGGAAGATATTTAGCCTAATAGTGGCCTCCTCAATGAACAAACTGTTATTGCATTTTTTCGAATCAGCATAGTAGTTCATAAATTTACTAATTAAAACATTGCTAATTTGGATAAAAATTCTTTATTCCGCGGACATAGTAGGGTTCCGCACGAGATAGAACGTCTTTGCCAGGTCAGACTATTAAATAAATAATTTCAAAGAACAACAACTCGAATCGAATCTTAAGCGTTTTATGTAATACAGCGGGAGTCATTTTCTTTTATTTTACTTAATACAAAGGAAAACTTGCAGTGTTTCTATAGACCGTGCTAAATCGATTAACTGTGGCTCTCAACTATGGGCCATGCTTAACCGATTCCTCGCTTGTATTCACTGTTCACTATTGTTGTATGCCATGTGAATGCAGTTGAATTTTAAAGATGTGTTATTTAAATTATTTCGGATTACACTTTGAACGTTTGTAATAAACGTGTGCGTAGGGGCAATACTAAAAGGGCGATTATTCTAACTTAGACAACCAATACAGATGCCCAATACGGACTTGTGTGACGCGTGATAAGCCACAATATCAGCAAGAAAGTTTTTTTTTGCATTATAACGTAGACATCACACTCGAGTTTGCGACCATTTGCCTGTACGTCTAGCTAACACGATAACACGTAGGATATTGAAGATCTACATTATTAAAGATGTAGGTACTCAGGCACGGATCATCCATTACAATAGCATATCGTCATAAATAATTTAATCCTATATAGAACAGCGGCATTAGATAGCTCGTTTATTGAGTAAGGCTAAAGGCCATTATTCATCAACCAAGGGAGCTAATATTCAAAGGTCATTTTTTAGTTATAGTTTCACTTGTTGCAGTCCAAAGCCTTCGGCCGGGTGCTGTTCGACCAGGTATGCCGGCAGCTGCATCTACTGGAGGCAGATTACTTCGGCCTTGAGTATCAGGATGCAAGCGGGACCAAGGTGTGGGTAAGTTTCACTTTGTTTTACACCAATTTAATATTTTATCTCGTTTAGTACGGTTGGGATAGTTTGTGAGCACTTAATAGGAATACAATTAAGTATAACGTAATCTTAACGTAAGGTGTGGAAGAGAAGGCAGAGTGAAAGTCACGTCCCAACTACCTTGATCAAATCGATCGGAAACTAAAAAATGGGAACGCCAAGAGTATTCGAAACTGGGTAGTATGTATGAAGAGACTGATGAATGAACCGTTTGGAACTTGGAGTGATGATATGCATGTATGCATATACAAACGTAAACGTTGCAAGTACTTATAGATGGGGTTTGACAAGGGTATAGCACTTTTAGTCCAACGTTTATTTGTATTGTCTTATTTCGTGCCGTTTGCCTGTTTAGTCCGTTATTTGGGGATTGGTCTCTCTTATAGGCTTGGTGAGATTGCTGCTACTTTTGGCACATCCCCGAAAACCGATGACAGTCGTATGTTGGACACTTTTAATGAGGCTGCAATGGATCTCTCGATTTTTTTTATCCTTAGTACTGGCTGGACGTGGAGAAACCAATGTGCGGTCAAATCGGCTTGTCTCTCCTGGAGCCCACCCTACGGTTTTGCGTCAAGTTCTACACGTCAGACCCCGCGCGGCTCGAAGAGGAGTTCACACGGTACCTGTTCTGCTTGCAAGTCAAGAGGGATTTGGCGCATGGCTGTATACAGTGCAACGAGAATACTGCTGCACTGATGGCCAGCTATATAGTGCAAGGTTGGTACATGACACAATACACACTTCCTCTTAGGAAGTCTTGGATACAAATCCTTGTTGGTCCGGACGAAGCATGGGCAGATGGTGGCCGGACTGAAAAAATTCGTGGCCACACTGCCACACTCGCGCTCCACGCGGTGCTTTGTTGCGTGTATGTACCCAGTAATTACCTACTTGCGCGGCAGGAAGCATAAGTTGTTTGCCGCGCCTGTCCTATGCCGCGCACTCTCCGCACTTAGTGCTTAATATGTGATTTGGCTGCGGATGAATGGATGGATACATGGTGTGATCGTTAGGAGTTATACGAGAAGACTCTAGTTAGTTTAAGTGGCCTGTAAACGTTTTAATTATGATAAATAAATAAATGACGATGAGTGCCGATTTTTAGCTTAGTACCATAGGACGCTATTCTAGACTAGACGAACTAGACGAACTCAACAAGAGTAAGCCACACAGGATTCAATTAACTTGTTCAGCGATGCGTCGTTGATAGCGAGATCCTAGGATTGTAAATTTGTGTTCGATTGAAGCCAAGCAGAAAGTTATCTATCAATTGTAAAAGAAGGTCCGTTGCACTTTAAATGTAATATATACACTATCATCTCGCCGAGTCTCTAACGGGAAAGGCAGAGCAGAATAGAGCTACAGCTATATTTATACTATAATACGTACGTTATTAGATATAGGCATATTTTTCTAAAGGAACAAAATGTAGAGAAATACACGCCTACGCCAAGCAAATGTCATAGGTATACGAATACGAATTTTATGACAGACAGCTCTCCAATACTCTGGATGAGCTGAGCGTTGTCTTGAGAAGCAGCCAGCGGTGTAGATACGACAAGTTATACCCCATTCAGTTTGTTATCGATCGCCAGGACCAACTGCTGTCTGATCGAGTTCAGTGCACTCTTGGCATGTCACTTGCAAACTTGTAATCATGTTACACTTCAGTCCACATATTCCAAGATAGATTTCCTTACTTTATTTTCGATTCTTTTAAAGGTATTAGAAACAGTCTACGTAGTCTCAAGAGATTTGCCCACCTCTTAAGGGATACCGGCGTGATGATATCTATATACATATTTTTATTTCACATCTTACTCTTCGCTTAACAACCTGGTAGCTGGTACATCTCCATCCAAGGGTGAAATTAAATAATGATATGGACTTCTCGCATTTATAAGTACCTACCGATAACGATGCTTTGCGACATCACCTGCGTAAAATTTGATTAAATATTATATTCTCACGCCGTCCCATAAGGGTCCCCGAACGGGTGACAGGCGTGTGTATAGGTAGTACTCACACATCCAAGAAATATAGTTTAGGTGCCACCTGCCAACGTGACTGATGGCGAGTCTGTCGCCGTATCTCAAGCACGATTATACATGCACCTTTGAATTTTATCTCAAACGTTTGCGGGTTTTTTCTTGATGTTTTCCGTAAAGCTAAAATAAAGTGTACCTAAGTTCAGAAACACGTATTGGTACAGTCGGGATTCGGACTTGCTATCTTTGTGCTAGGCACTAATCGAACCACTCACCCACCACGGCTTTTATATGAATATATATTATCTGTCAGGTATATAGGTACTGATTAGTAAGGATGAAGTGGCTATAAAATAATGTTATGTTGCCTTTTCAATATCTTATACGCACTTTACACATATTTTATCGTTCGTAAAGCATGACTGATTATTTCTGTCCTCTTTATTGATTGATTGATTATTGGAAAGCTATTACTTATTTTACGACGATAGTAATATAATAATAATATATCCTCACGCCTTCCCACAAGGGTCCCCGAAGGGGTAGGCAGAGGTGTATAGGTAATACAGATTACCTGTATGTAGTGGGTGTGTGGGTATTAACCCACACACCCACTTTCCGCCAGAGGTATATTAGGTGCCAACGTGACAGATGGCGAGTCCATCGCCGTTACTCAAGCACGACTATACATACGCCTTTGAATTCTTCTCAGACGTATGCAGGTTTCCTCTCGATGTTTTCCTTCACCGTAAAGCTCGTGGTGTGACTAATCACTGTACTTAAGTTCAGAAAAAACTCATTGGTACAGTCGGGATTCGAACTTGCGACCTTTGCGTCGCAGGTAACTGCTCGAACCACTCGGCCACCACGGCTCCTACGACGATAGTATGTTAGGATAATAATGAGTAATATCATTATAAATGTATACATGGTCGGCAGCTCTCCGTTTTTGGAGAGATTTATAGGACGTTGTCGGATCTACGGTGGTTGGAAGGCCATGGTGGGAGAGCCTAAGCCCAGGTTTAGGATGACAGGGGTTGATTTCATTGATTGATCGACTGTCGAATCTACAAAGGATAACAGTTTTAATGTATAATATTATAACAGCTCTATAATGTTCCCATTTGATGTAGAAGCTGGCAGAATTATCTCAGCTAGTCTTATGAATAAATAATTTCGAAACAAGCCAACTCGTGTACAAAGTTTCATTAACCCTAATAAATATTTGTCAGCGGAGTGCGGCGACTTCGTCCCAGAGGATTATCCCGACCACTCGTACTTGAGTGGTTACAAGTTCTTCCCCGGACAGGACTCCGAGTCTGAGAGGAGGATCATGGAGAACCATAAGAAACATGCGTGAGTACATTTGTTTCTAATTCTGCATACCTTGTAGTTAGGTAGGCTACGGTACCTAAAAGTGTCAACGCCTATAGTATACTATAGGCGTTGACACTATGAGGGCAGTATGGAAGGCAGTATGAGGGATGAGACCGGTCAGTATAGACATTAATAATAATAAAAAATTAAAATATCCTCACGCCTTCCCACAAGGGTCCCCGAAGGGATAGGCAGAGGTGTATAGGTAATACCCTCACACCCACTTTCCGCCAGAGGTATATTAGGTGCCAACGTGACAGATGGCGAGTCCATCGCCGTTACTCAAGCACGACTATACATACGCCTTTGAATTTCTTCTCAGATGTATGCAGGCAGGCTTCCTCACGATGATTTCCTTCACCTGTTTTGTTTCTGTTTTCAATAATAATAATAATTTATTTATTGAGTTTTGGAAACTCCGCCATAGGAACACAGCAGTACTCTTGAGTGCAGCCTAATAGGGTGATATATAATAGGGTGTCTCATAGGGTGTCAAATAGGGTGCCTCAGAGTGTATCTGACAATACCAATTCATCGCTAATACGATGCTGCGTGCCTATTATTGGTTCAGATATTAGACCTATTTGTATGGACATATTTATTATTAGTGTTTTTTTGTAATATGTGTACTGTGAAGTATGAAGAAAAATCCCTTCTCAGACGTGTCTCGGTTACCACGAGAAGGTCGAGAAGGAATAGTATATGGTATTTGGCGTGGTGTGAATATTTCTGGGCTGTTGTAGATAACCATGTCTTCGAACATAGTTATGACTATTATTTATTTTATTGTCGTGAAGGTACTTGTACCTATACATTAATATGTAATATGCATGTTATATGATTTCAGAGGACAAAGTCCAGCCGAGGCGGATCTGAATTTATTAGAAACGGCACGAAGATGTGAATTGTATGGTGAGTCGTCTATTTATAAATCGTATTATGTACATAGCTATCCGCTCTCATACAGGAATTCCCTCGGGTGATTCAGAAGCCGATAAGGATACGGGAAATTGATAACGTGACTTTATCGTCTATTTATTTTTAATGAAATAATAAAAGATTGCTTATTATATAAAATGCCACAATATAAATTTGAATTAAAATTTTCAGTTTAGCTTTATACTTCGTAATTTCAGGTATTAAAATGCACCCGGCCAAAGACCACGAAGGGGTCCCACTGAACCTGTCCGTGGCGCACATGGGCATCGTGGTGTTCCAGAACTACACCAAGATTAATACCTTCAGCTGGGCCAAGATACGGAAGATATCCTTCAAGAGAAAAAAGTTCCTCATCAAACTGCATCCTGAAGGATACGTGAGTCTTGTACATTATATTTATTCTGTCGCTTCTGGTTAAAACTTACTTTGTCTTGAGAAGTTGGCTGGCTGGCTTTTTTCGCCGGACACATAATGCCGACATGACAGATCGAGTCCGTGTAGTTTCTCAAGCACGACTATACATACGCCTTTGAATTTCTTCTCAAGCGTATGCAGGTTTCCTCTCGATGTTTTCCTTCACCGTAAAGCTCGTGGTTTGACTAATCACTGTACTTACTCAATTGAAACACCGGACTGAAACCGATTTTGTCCTTATCAACTAACTATTCATATGTCTGCATTTGTTAGAGAGGTAGGGCATAACGGGTTTCCCGTTCGAATTTGGAGCTGCCCGACTCGGGCAGGACCAAATTCCTCCACCTTATAGAAGTCCGTAGCCAAATAACACATTGTATTGTGTTGTGTTCCTACGCGGTGAATAAGGTTTCCAATAATGAGCTTCTTGAGGTGAGAGGGTTTTGTTATATTGGGTTATACGATTCTTATACAGGGGTACTATCGCGATGTGGTGGAATTCTTCTTCGACGGGCGCAACGAGTGCAAGAACTTTTGGAAGAAATGTGTGGAGAACCACGGATTCTTCCGGTGTTCCAGCGTGCCGCGGCGGCCCCGGCACAAGGCCAGGGTCATATCGAGGGGATCCTCGTTTAGGTAAGAATACGCTCTGTACGAATTCACGTACATTTTCTGCTGACTTACTGTTTACTTAGTTACCTATCTAATATGTTAGTTAGTACAAAACCTTCCGACACTCGGGACACGCATTACTGTTATATAATAATAATAAATGCAATAAAATTACTGCTGGGAAATCTGCGTTTTGTGCTCAACTCCATAACTTCCTCTACATCACGTTTGACGACCGCCTGGTCTAGTGGTTAGAGCTCCTGACTGCGAAACTTGAGGTCGCGGGTTCGAATCCCGCTGAGGGCAGATATTTGTGTGATGAACACGAATACTTGTACCTTAGTCTTGGATGTCCTATGTATTTAAGTATATATATATATCTATATAAGTAAATATATCGTTGTCTAGTTACCATAACACAAGCTTTGCTTAATTTGGGACTAGGTAAATTTGTGTGGAATTGTCCCAGGTATTTATTTAACTAACTAACTTTGAGGTCGTGCTCTCAACTAGGACTGCACCTACTCCCTCTATGAACAAATCAACAAAATCATTATTATTTAACTATAACTAAGCTTATGCAGATATTTTTAATCTTTTAATACCCAATATTAATAATCCAGGCTATGAGCTACCTCCGTTACAATTATTATTCAATTCTAATGTATTTATTGTAAGAAAAGCCTTGTGGCGTGCACTTTTGGATATTTATTTTTCATTTTTATTTTCGACTGTGAGGTGCGAGGCTGTGGCCTTACGCTGCCTCAGTATACTCACAAACACTTGCGGTTATTATGGAATCATAAAAAAGTCGCAGTCAATCGACGTCGGATAGATTAATACGTCACAATCATAACATATATATTATCCCTTGCAGGTACAGCGGTAAAACACAAAAGCAGATAGTGGAATTCGTGAGAGACAACTATGTGAAGCGACAGACATTCCAAAGGTACGTCGTGAGGGCAAACCACATTATAAGCTTAGCTGGAGGCACTTGTGTACCGAATGTAGACTTCAATGCGACACAAGATGAAAGTCACGCGTCGAACTCACAGTACAGAAAGGAATCAATTTTTTATTGACATATTAACGCATGTCAGTAAAACAGTATACGAGTTATTTGGACTTTCCTACTGTGAGTTTGTCCGCATGTTTAGTTATCATGAACTCCAGAGTTAATTTGTAGTTTATATATAAAGACCAATATTTGAAACTTAAAAAGTGTTTTACTATACATGTCGACTTTGATCTTGTGCCTAATTGTGCGATGCATGATAAAATGAATTATTAACTGAGCTTTAGCCGCCAAGATAATATTAGCCTATTTACAAGTTTCGTTTTACTTTCCATTACTGGGTACGTGTAGTTATAGTGCTTATTACTTAGCCGGAACTTAGACGTTCCTTTTAAAATGCTATTGACTAAATAATATTTTTCATGTTATATGGAATAGGTGTGGAGAGAGATTTTAAAATAAGACCTTATAAAATATAGTTCGTAACTTGTTAGTTTAAGTTTGAGGTGAGTGGTTAGCATGAGCTGGGAGACACAAGCTTTTGGTTTTGTCTTGTGGGCGTTTGTGTGAATAAAACTTCATAAACATTATGATATAAACGAACGGTTTTGCATGTAACGTAAAAAGTCCCTAAAATCGACTAATTGGAAGGAAGTGGTTAGAGAGGCTTCGACTAGTGATGTATTGTCGATGGTGATAGTCGAGCATGCGCTGTATCGTTGATACTCTCGCTTCTTCCAAGTTGAAGTTACCGTTGTTGCGCTCGCAACGATACTGTGTCTGACATTCGGTCGGAGGATGGTGTGCTCGTTCGCTTTTAGGGATTTTTTTCACGACGGGTCTGCGCTCTTGAGTGTCTCGAGAAAATATTGATTATCCAATTAGGGACGTAATTTTATGTTGTTCGTACCTGTTTGGTCAATGCACAACACACACCCAGTAAAGAGTAATCTGAAAATGATAACGAATTTTCATAGGCAAAAAAGGCTCGCGATAATATGGATAGTTAAATATTATTTTTGTTTACTAAAATCCTTCTGCAAAGTCTGATTTACATCAGGCGCAATTTTAATCACTTTGTGCTGTAGTATGGCTACATTAAAGAGCACAATAATATAACATCGTAGTTAGAGCGCAGCGCCGTCGTGCGCGTGGCGTATACGCCCACAGACAGCGTACACTGAAACCGATTTCACGGCCGATATCCGTTTTAAATTCATGGGATTGCAACGTAAATAAATTTACTCATACTGCTGCCGCTCTTGGAATTCTCGGTTTCCTCCTACCATTTCGCCTTAGTCGGCTTATATCTTTCGAATGCGGCCAAACAATACCGGTGCGGTCCGTCGATCGGATGCAATCGGGAGCTATCGTGCGGCGTCGGAGCAGTGTAGGGAGCCCGGTAGAGAGCAGGGCGGCCGATGGCGGGTTGAGTGTACGAGGGCCCACAAGCTACCACAAGCAGTTGTCTCCCGCGTCACCATCCTCTCGCCGGTGTCGGCAGGTCGGGGTCGTTCCGCGCGTCGCGCTCGGTGGGCGGCTCGCGCGGCAACGTGGCGCAGCCGCTGGGCACCAGCCTGTCCGCGCACCCGCTGCTGCCGCTGCCGCCCGGCTCCGACGGTGAGTAGCGCGCCCGCCCTCATACCTCGTCACACCAGCTTCATACGTTTACATCTTCTTCGATACTGACATTGGTAAACAGTTAGCTTGTAATACATCAAAGAAGTCCTTAAGTGGCATCGTCACGTCTAAAATAGTTTTACTGCGTGTCCACGCTTTTTTAGTTTTCTATGACGATCGTCAGTGAGGTCAGTGGCGTTTATCGACACGAATCAACTTATTCGCCAAGTGGTGCCGATTGTATGGTCACCTAGAGTAACGAATGCGAACTTGTGTGCGCAGCGATTTCCCTGGAGTGGGACAAGCAGCCTCACTACCTGGAGGCTTCTCTGATGATGAAGGGCTACTCGGCGGAGGAGGCGCGCGAGGCGGCCTCGAGGCCGCGGCCGGCGCCGCGCGCGCCTCGCCCGCCGCCTCCAGCTACCGCCTATGCAGCCACCAGGGACAAGGCACGTATTCTCGCTCAACTATATTACATCGCCTTTTTTAATTCATGTATATTTTAGATTTAGCATTACACTGTTTATTTAGATTGCTTATTTCAAGTGATATAGGTACTTATAATTTCATTCTCTTCGAGGAGAAAATATTTGGATATTTTTTCCGAAACCATATTAAAATAGTAATAACAAAATTTCGAAATAATTTTATTTATGAGACACTTGACTGGACTCGGACCTGTAAATACTTCTGCGACTTATTGTAAATTTGTTTTAACATTTCTGTAACAAGTATTTATACTGTTTTCGTTTTGGTTTTCTTCAAATAGAAATAGATCACTCTTTTGTTTCTTTCAGCTGACAAAACTGTACGGCAATCCAATCGTAAGGGTCCCTTGATAATTGGCTTTTTTTTTCTCGTTTTAACGTTTCTTCATAAGCCTAACAAATGGTCTTTGTGCATAATCTTCACCCGGATGAGTTTGGATACTTTGTCAAGTTTCAAAAAGTTCAGTTGTATATTGTGTTACAAGCAATCGAATATAAGCGAGGATATTGATAAATTCATATCGATACTGGCATGCTACTGAATCACACACAATCAAACACGTGTCGTGTAAACGCCGTTACTCACGCATTTGACGCGGGGAGGGGCAACTTCGATGGGGGAGGGGAGGAGGACACCGTAACGCACCGTGCCTTCGGGTTCAGAACTCACAACATTACAATACTTCAGTGCTACGACGAAGGAAGAACAGGCACGGGCGCGCTTACTGCTAGCGCCATTTAAACGACAAATTTTAAAATATTGTACAGCCTCGTTTGTACAAGAAGGTTCAAGGGATTTTAGCACTGTCAAACACAGTATTAACGTTATGCTGCAATTAATCACGATGTATTTCTTGAAAGGACGCTTTCCATCAGTGCACGCTCTTCCTCTTTCGTAGTGATTTTTCAAGTGATAACTTCTTATGGGGGGGGGGGGCTTCGTTACGTAACGCGTTACGGCGCCAGTCTGTCTGGCTTCCCTTTCTCACGCGCATACGGCAGCGATAGGCAGTCTCCTCTTTCACTCTAACCCACAGAGCTAGCCGCTCTACTCAGTGTTTAGTGTATCCAAATTTAAGTAATAACCTAAGCTTTTCTCAATTGAAACAATTTCAATATTAATTAGTTGAACTCAGATTATTACTTCTGACGTCCCGAGACGCACTCGTTAGCGACTATCGACGCAACAGTTATAGTAGAACTACTGAACTTTACAAAGTCGCCAAACGTCAATAAAAAGAAGCATGATAACGACCTGTACCATTGCATTCAACAGTGCGAGAAGGACGGACGTGTGCCAACTTTCTTTTTCGCACGTTGAATAGTGATGGCTACACCGCGTAAAAAATAAGGCCCTTTCTATGATTTTCGATGGGTTACCAATTAATCAATACTTTATAATATTATTTCATGTAATTGTTCCACTTTGATCACTCATTAATTAATTTATGACATTTTCTTTATTAATAATGATATTTTCTTGTTCTTATTCT
This sequence comes from Drepana arcuata, assembly GCA_016069955.1. Taxonomy (NCBI): domain Eukaryota; kingdom Metazoa; phylum Arthropoda; class Insecta; order Lepidoptera; family Drepanidae; genus Drepana; species Drepana arcuata. The sequence continues at coordinate 125,475 of JACCPG010011396.1, forward strand.
ACACTTTCTCTTCGTTTTTGTAGATAGATTTCTCTGATATGATAGTTCACTTTTAACAAAGGCCATATCTATGGTTATATAGCCATAGCCAAGTGGGATCGATAATACCAGATTTTTTTATTTATAGATGTGAATAATGTGTACATTTAAAAGCCGTAAGTTTGTGCTCGCAAAATTAAAGGTTTAAAAAACAGCGTCCGCAGAATTAAAAGGATTACAATCGCAAATAAACTTAAGCCCGTAGACCAATGCGATGTCTGTTTTATCGACATTCCTGATGAATACAGAGAAATAAAACATATGAGCTAATAATATCAAAGTAGTTAATAAATGAATACAGTTAATTTCAATATTTTTATCTATAAGAAGCAAACGCTGGTTATTTTAAATAATAATAAGTATCTTTTAACTTTTCCAAAGGGCTTTTTATTATTTCATAAAAATTGCTTAGTCGAAATTAAACTCATGAATATTGACTGATCCAAACCGATTACGGGTTGTTAAATATAAAATTGAAGGTTAACTGTTGCACCTGTTCTGTCATCGGCACGTCCTCCATACGCACGGCACTGGTTACCACCGCTGTTGCTTAGTCGCCATGTGGCCTGTGCGCGGGGTTGATTGTGGGCTGGTTGTGTGCGCAGGCTCCCGAGCTAGTGACCCATGCCGAGGTCAATCATCATCCTATGGAGGATTCGCCTCTGCCTCATCGGACGATGACACCGTCGGTGAGTTGATGTACCTTTATGACGTGTATTAATCCTTTACCTATGTATGCAGTCGGGATGATGTAGGCCATTATCACCGTCAATTGACATTTAAATAAATATACGTATGTTTGCACCAGGATTCCCCGGAGAGTACTTGGAGGCGGAGGCGGTCGTCGGGCAGCAGTGGGCGCGCGCGCGCTCCCAGTCCGCGTGCACGCACAGGTCAGCTGCCCCCCTCCCCGCGCACGCGCACTCCCACTCCCACTGCGCCCGCCGCCGAGCTCCGTAGCGGCTACCCCGACTTCCTGCTCGCCAAGCAGTCGTGCAGCTTCAACAAGTCCTCGGAGCGGCTCGAGTACGAGCTGTCGCAGTGCAACATGTACTCCACCTGCCCGTCCACCCGCTCGAGCCGCTCCGGAGGCTCGCTGGTGGTCGAGGACGGCTCCGAGGCGCCGCGCGTCGTGTGGCGGCGCAGCGCCAGCTGCCGCAACCTGCGCGACCACAGCTTCGACGGCAGCGGCCGCGCGCGCCCGCTGCTGGCCGGCCTTCCCGCGTGGCGCGACGACCCGGTGACGCGCTACGGCGCTGGCACTCCGCGCTCGCTGTCGCTGGACGCGCAGCGCGCCTCTCTGGGCCGCGAGTACTCGGCCAGCTGGCCCGCCTGGGGCCCGGAGCGCATCTTGCCCTGCGCGCGCCCCGGCTCCCAGGACGACCTGTCGCACGACAGCTACGAGCTGCTGGAGCGCTCCGACGACGAGTCCGAGCGCCGCGGCCGGCCGCGCCCGCCCCCGCGCACGCGCTCGTGCTCGCTGGACTCGGGCAACGAGCTGTCGGACGACGACGGCTCGCTGTCGGCCAGCGAGGGGCCAGCGGGACCGCTACCGGCGCGCTGCCGCAGCGACGCGGACCTGCCGCTGGAGCCCTTCCTGGCGGACGACCCGCGCATGCTGCCGCGAGAGAAGCTGTCGGTGCGCTCGGACGGCAACTTCTACAAGGAGATCAAGCGCGCCCTCGGCTCGCGCACCTCGAGCCAAGAGTCGCGCAGTGATATTTATGACTCCAAGTTGTCGAAGAGTAGTGCCGAGTCGAGCAAGAAGTCGCGCGATAGCGTTTACCACACCGACAGCAAAAAATCTCGCGAGACGCTCAAGAGCAAGAGCTCGGACCGTTCGGGCTCGCGAACCTCCAGCCAGGACTCCAAGTCGGACTATTACGATTGTAAGAAAAACTTGTACGAACTCGACGAGATAAGCATGAGGCGGCGGAGCGTGACCAGTATTCAGAACGCCTATATCGATCCGTTCGAACCGATTTCTCCCACTTCCAGCGCTGACTCGACCAAAGATTTTTACGATGCACATCCTACGTTTATAGGGATGGAGAAACCTGAGTACAGTGAGAAAACCATGTTTGATAAATCCCACGAGGACTTGATAGCTAACTTGGCTACCGCTTCTAATTACTACCACCACATACCGACCCCGTACTCAACGTTCCCGAGCAACAGCAAGCACAAGGAGCCGAGTCCCCTGCACTCGGCCAGCTTGCAACACGTCGAACTAGAGTACGTACACTATTCAGATCTCAGCCCTCCCAAGAAATGCGATGAGCTCTCTACGGAGGACGAAGACATGCATCCGCACACTACTCACATATGGCCCGAAAAAATTGTAGGCCTCGAAACCGAAATAGATGGGACCAGAGCAGCCAAAATACACAGCTATCAAAGGCGACGCTCGTCCGACACTGTATTCAGTTTTGATAAAGAAAAGATTGAGTCGCTCACCCGTTCTATTAGTAAAGAAAATGCGAGTTCCCATCTCGTGAAGGAGTCGTCGAATGAGTCCGATGTCAATGTGAGAGTACTGCCGGCAATGGACAGCATCGAGTATACTAAAAATAAAGCAAGGGCTGCTTCTATTCATGCTAATACGTCGTCAATTCTCCAATCTGAATTTGATAAGGCAATGCGCGGTAAAGTTCATACTCACATTATCAGGAAAGAAAACTTGAAGGAAGAGCTGATGGCTAAAACTCATTTTGATGAGTACAATCCGAAACTCATCTTAGAGACCAGCTCAAGCAGTCGCCTTGCCGAAACCGTAGTCCCATACACTCATCCCACTGTGGAGAGGACCAAGAGTGACCCTAATAGCCTCGCCAACAGGCCTCGGTTCAGCAGCGTCAATTCTAGAAGGCACGTACTAATGCACCAAAAATCTATTGATTTAACTCCAGCGGAATCGAGTGACGAGGATTACATGTTTCGTCAAATTCCTAGCGCTCCGCCTATTGCGACGAAACGATCCCATTTCGAACTGCCATCTAGGCTTCCTGATCACGTGCGGAGCCCCTTTGATCTGCCAAAGAATTATTTCAAAGAGTTCGACGCTTTCAAAGCAGGCTTCAAAGACGGCAATAAGAAGGTTGTTGACGACGTGTATGATATTCCATACGTTTTGCACAAAAGGCACGTTATGAACGGTACAGCTCCATCTCCTCTCAGTGATAAACGACCACCTCCCGATATCGTTATGCTTCCTCCCCAAAATGGTAGACATATAGTTAGTGCGCATCCCAGGTGTAAGTATCATGACCATCCAAAGTCGCCGCGGTCCCCTAAGTCACCCAAATCTCCCAAGTCCCCGAAATCACCGAAATCTCCAAAATCACCGAAATCGCCTAAATCACCAAAGTCACCCAGGAATAGCATTCAGGTCGAACATAGCTCAAACTTCTTGGAAGTGGAAAATCGTGATTTCTTGTTCACACAAAATATTGATTTATCTAAAGTGGACCCAGTCACTTTAGAAGTTGATAAAAGCTGTCAACTTCAACATTTGCCGAGTCCTAGGAGAGATATCACCAAAAATTTGGATCCAATTTTGCTTGAAACTCTCAATTCGAAACTTAGCCAGATTGAAAGCGATTCCGGTTCAAGTTCCAAAACTGATGGCATTAGAAAAGAATTTCCACACGAAATTCAATTTTCTATAAATGGTCGTAACGTGCAACAAGCTCCAATAACTAAGGAGCCAAAACCATTAACAGCTGCTGAAAAATTACGAGCTGATATAAAGTCCAAGTCGGAGAAGCTGCCTCCAAAAAGGGGTATTAAAGCTCGAGGCACCGGCAAGAAAGGCACAGGTGGTAAAATAAAAGGGAAAAGTAGTAATAAGATAAGGATAACCTCGTTCTCATCGGACGATGAAAGCGTCGATTCAGATGACGTGTTCGGTACCACGGAGGCGGCTCCAAAACTAGAATTCTCACCCCCGCAATCACGTAAAGATTTAGAACCAATTTTACAACTGGAATATGATAAGATAACATCTGGCGCATGGCATAGAGGCCAAACTATGAGCTCCACAGAAATAGAAGGTTCACCACCCCAGTGCCGAAAGCTTGCGGAACTAGAAGCTAAATACAACCCCCAAATACTAGATAGCATTAGCGGTAATGCTACAGAACTGAGACGTATATCTGAGAGGTCTATATCTATACCGAGCTCAGAAGATGATGTCGGTATAAAAGTGTCAGAGGTATGTAAGGAGCCATCTACATGGGAATATAACGAAAACATTCCTTCGCCTATACTGGAAAGTACAGAATTCTTCAGATCGGATGATGAACTGAATTTGGCTGACATTGAGATACAGAAAGTAACAGGCGAACGTACACAGTCTCAAGAACAGAGTGATGTATCTAAAGACGACAAGAAGGATCTGCTTAAGTTGGGTGTAAAGAAAACCTTGAGGGATGAGCTATTATCGCCCATGCTGCGTAAAACTGGTGGTACTCCTATTCTCTTCGCTCACGCAAGATTGAATTTATCGGAAGGATCAGTTTTCTCGTTGCAGCGTCAAAAAGCAACGCAAGACTCGCCTACGGCCAGTAGAAGAGCCAAGAGCTTAGACACACCGGTTATTCAGATACATAGGTTGCCTCCAATGAATGCATTCTCGTCAAAAGACGACACCGTTGAAGATGAAAATGAGGAAGGAATCATACTAGAGGAGAAGTCATTGATTGATGATAAAGTTGCGAAGCTATCTGGGCCTAAAAAGGAAATTATTGACAAAATTGAGGAGGTGGAGGAAGAACAAATTGCGGATTCAACAACTGACTTGCAATCTGTTGTTATTGACAACGAAGAGCTACAGTTATTAGAAAACTTGATAGAACAAAGGCGGCCACGTTCCTTCAAACGCAGATATGATATGACTAAATTGAAATCTTTGTCCAAGTCGCCATCCCGATCTCCTCTTAGCAAGTCGCCTTTGTCACGTTCACCTCTGTCGAAGTCACCGTCTAGATCGCCCACATCGTCATTGAATTCTCCTCGTGGCAGTATCCGAAAATTGTCCGATCTGAGTGAAGACCAAATTGTTCCCGACATTGAGCGAATAAAACGCAAAGAAAAGAAAAAGCTAACTTTAAAGTCAAAACCAGACGAAAAACAGAAGACTGGCAAGCTGAACAAAGGTGGTTCTCTTGATACCAATGCTACGCAGGTCAAAGCACTACAAACTCAGAAATCTTTACCTTCATCACTTAAAGAGAGACCAGATTTCTTAACCGTACCTCCACTTGATATAGCTCGGGCAAAGAGCCAAGAGCTAGAACAAACGGTAAAGAAGATGGCCAAAGAAAAGTCCAAGTCTTTGGAGAGAATGGATATAAAGCGAGGAGGCAGTAAAGAAAGGACAAAATCACAAGAAGACAGTGATACAGAAATCGCAAAACGTAAAGAAAAACAACAGTTACTCTTTGAAGCCGCCTTAAAGCAAACTAAAACTCTTATTAGCCCAGTCAAAGATACAGTACCTTCGTTCCCGCCTCCTGAAGACAAAATTGTTGTTAAAACAGAGGGGGATAAAATTATAATTGAAACAAAAATCAACAGCAAAGCGGAAGATCATGTGTTGATTGCAAAATCGCCAAAGAAATTGGATAATAAACTGGGTGGAAAGATTAGTAGGAGTTTTGAGGACCAGAAGGCTGCTAAAACAAGTAACAAAATGAATAAGAGCATGGATGATAAGACTAGTCAGTCCTTAGAAGATAAATTTGATGATCTGGCTGCCTTACAAAAATCGCCAAAGACGTTGTCAAAAAAACAAGAAATCAAGCAGCAAATTGAAGGGAAGGTCGTATATCAAAAGATTAGTCCCGGGTCAAAATCCAAAAGCTTGGATCGTAAAGTTGATACACACCTGGATGCGAAAGCTAAGTCTAAGAGTCTCGACAGGAATTATGTAACACCTCCGACAGATCAACCCGCAGATGTAGATATAAGTTTTAAACAAGAAATCGTTAAAGTTGACGTTCATCCTAATGTTGTTGATGAATCGGACGTAGAATCAGTGTCACTGCCCAAAGAACCAGAGCCTAAAGATATTTCGCCTTCACATAGCTATAAAGATAAAACTGAGGATGATTCATCAATTGAATGGATGACTAACTCTCAACATACTATTATAGAAAATGATACACAAACGGTCATAATGGAACGTCGTAAAATTGATATTTATAACAAACAGAGACAGACCGAGCTACAGGAAAGTAAAAGTAGCCAAGACATTCATGAGCTAGTCACTTCTGGGAAGAAACCAGCGGTAACTAGATTAACCAGCGAAGAAGAATCTTTAACAGAGGTTAGTGACTTAAAGGTATCGGATGAAAGTCATATGTTAGGCCTTTCATTACCTTATATAGATGCGGACAGTTCATCAGACCAAGATCAAGCTTCAAGGAAAACTAAACTATCTCGCGGGCGAAGTGATGATACTGGGTCCTGGGTTGAATACGATGATACAGGTGAAACAGAATTACCACTATCAGATACAAGTGTCACTATTAGCCGTGGAAGAAGAACACTGGATCCTCAGGGAACATTTGATGAGTCTTCTGCCAGTTTAGTAGAATTTCTCAAACACGAATCTATGTCGCAGCTGATGTCAGAAAATGATACAGACCGTGAAGTTAAGATAACAAGGGATCCTGCAAAGACTCAAGATCTAACGCTTAGGTGGAAAAGTAAAAATAAAATTATTGTTACGCCACCACAAGAAAACAGCCCTACTGTTGAGAACATACAGTTTATTGACTCAAGTACTTCAAAGTCTACTAATAAATCTGAATCTGGCGAGCACACCGGCAGTTCAGGAAGTGATAAGTCGCCCACTGAGAATAAAACGGACCACAAAACATTGTTGACAGCTAAAATTAGACGAAGTGAGCTATTGAAATTAAGTGCAGAGCGTTCTCGAAGCTCAGAGTCTACATCCTGGACAAGTGTTGAAAAAGATGCTAGCCCATCAAGTCACATCAAAGGAAGCTCTATTGATGATGAATCTAGTGTGAGCTGTTCTATTGCTAGGCCACTAGGTATATCTCAGGATATTGAAAAACTTAACAAGAAGGACAGGGAGTGCTTGGAAGAGTTGAAACAAGCCATGGAGTATGGAGAAGAGCATCTCTTGTCTCAGCATACACTGTCCAGTGACCATTCAAAATCCAATTCCAAATCACCTTCTCCGATTGGAGAAATGTGCCGAATTGAAAGTCCGAGAAGTCCATCAAAATACGGAACAAGGAAATCACCGACGCCTACGTTGGAAAAACAAGGCCAAGTCGACTCTCAAAAATCTCCTAGTGATTCAGACTCTAGTACAGAGAGCATTGATAAAACTGTTGAACGGCTCTCTAGGCCTAAGAAGAACGGGTTGGATAAAGTTGGAAAGTGTCTCATTGAAGAGTCAGAATCGAGTCAGTCTGCTGCTTCCAAAACATCAGATCTGAAAAGGGAATTTGAAAGGCCTATCAAGAAAACTAAAATCGCTATTACTATATCTCAAGAAGACCAAAATACAACTATTGACTTCGACGACGATGGTAATGTTATAACATCTTCTATTGAAAGGGAACGTATGAAAAAGAGATCTCTTAAAGATGATCAGAAAAGTTCATCCAAGTCTAGCTTTGACACAACGACTACAACCACCCCATCTAAAGGATCACTTAGTGTGGACGATTCTTCGTCACGGAGGAAAGGACGTCTCGATGAACAAAAAAGTTCTTCCAAATCAAGTATGGATTCAAGAGGATCGCTCAGTGTTGAATCCAGAGGTTCCTTCGAAACGACAGAGTCCACCTCGGGTTCACTAGGCGAAGCTTACCGTCGTGGCGAAGAGTTAAAACCAACTTGGCGACCATTCTTTGGTGCCTCGGGCAGCGAGAACAGCACAAGCATTGAAGAGGCATGGATACCACAAGATCAAGATGGGTACGAAAGTATTGGTCTTAATAAGGATGTGTTCGACCAGAGATTGTTAGATGATTTCCAGTCATTTCCTAAAAATCCCCCTCTTTCCGCTAATACGTCCAAAGATTCCACTGAAGGTGATTTCACCGACGACCTCAATGATTTTCCAGTAAATTTCTTATATCCGGCAACATCATCCACTAGTTCAGACGTGGTCATAGGTTACGGTCAAAATTTTGGTCGCACATTATCTAGAATTTCAGAGCGTAGTACTGCTTCCGAGAAAACTAGTGCCGACGAAGATTCAACAAAAGCCTGTTCAAGGTCTGAGAGTATAAATGAGGAGTCCTTGAACTCTAGCGACCATCAAGCAAGTTTGAGTTCTGATCCTCCGAGCAATGCTAACGTGGCTTATATATCTGATACCGATAGGAGGACTTCAGCTGAAATGCCTGATATTCCGATTGATCAAACGAAAATAAGTGAAATGTATGCTGAATCTAAAAAAGACGTTGAATCCAAACGGATAGGTGAAAGCCCAACTAAGTTTCGTAAAGACAATCTTCGGCTACCATCGAAGCAGTCCTCGGCTAGTTCAAGCCAGGAGTCAGAAGATTGGCCCCTTCCCGAGTTACCCCCGGAAGCGGCTACGAAAACCAATGAGATTGACGAAATTCCTCGCAAAGATTCCAGTGATTTTGACCAGTGGCCATCCCTGCCTTCGAGTTTACTAGAGACTCCTATCATTGAAAAGATTCATATTTACTACATGAGTAACGAACCTGAACAAGCCATGAAAGTAACTTTGCAGTCTGAGAGTTCCAAAGACCAATTGCACGGCTCTGATGACGATAGTGATACATTAAATAATGACGATGATTTGGAGAAGGATGTCCCAGAATCGAAGTCTGAAAAGTCAACAGAACACAGCGATGAAGGAACCCATCAGTGTATAAAAGGCATACCATATGAGAAGTCAAGTTATATGGTCGAGCCACTTGAAAAACACGATGAATTCACATGTCTTCATAAAAGCGTTGTTCCAAATTATGATAACTCGTGTCTTAGTGGTACAATTAGCAAAGCTTCGTGCTTAATGGGAGACATGGGCGCTTGTTGTTCTCGCTCAGAACACAAATCGTTCAATATAAAGAGTAATTTGGAAGACAAAGTAATCATTAGTCAACCTCAAAAGTCACCAACAAATTATAGTCCAATATTTGACGATGAGCATCTTTACACCGATGACGTTTTCGGTGGGGACAGCAAATCAGTGTCTCCCGATTTCGAAAAAGGCTTTTCGCTGTTGGGCACCCAAAAATATTCTTTGGGTTCTAATAATTCAGACACTTCAATTGACGACCTTCTCTCCACAAATGCAGAGGAAACAGTGCGCGCTGCAACTAAATTGAGCACTGGTAGTGCAGGTACTTGTAAAAGATGTAGTCATAGTAGCCACTCAGAGGAAGAAACTAGTTCTTTCGGCACAGACTTAGACGGTACCGTTAAAATAGGGCTACCCCAAAAGAAATGCACCCACAGTTCTCACTCTGAAGATACTTCGATGTGTTTGAGTATTTCTGAATGGTCAACAGGAACAAATACAGTTCGTCAATACGCAAATCTATCTGCCTCTGAGAGTATATCTGCTATATCTGTTCCCAAAAGCGAGAAATCGGACAATATGTCTGGAAAAGTTTATTCGTCGTCTCACGCTAGTAAAAAATCGGAACAGAAACTCAAGATGAGCTCACACGCAGAAATGAGCTCAAAGAGTAGCAGTCTTGATAAAAGTTCTGAAAACATTAAGTATGATAAATTATATAGTTCAGAAACGACTATTTCTAGAAAAGGAATAGACAGTAGCTCTGGCACCAAAAGCGATAGTACGCTAACATTAGCTCAGTCTATATCTGACTGGTCAGCAAGTACAAGTCACACTCTTGTGCCAACGACACGTGAAGACCAACATGCGGATGATAATACAAAATCAGAAGACACCATAGTTAAAGAGTTTTCAATTCACGAGGAACAGAAACCGGAAATACAAATAATTACAGCTGAACCATCTTCACCTGTGAAAGAAGAGGAAGAAGTCAAAGAGCCAGTTCTTAGACTTACCGCGTCCTATACCGGAAGGAATGATAAATCTTCATCGATCAGTTATAGTGACAAATCAGATAAATCTAGCTCCAGCTCCTTAAGCAGTCTGCAAAAACATACTACTGGAGTTCTGAGATTCGACCATAGGCTGAAAGGGTTCCATTCCTCAAATGATGCTACGTACGAGAGGTATCAGAAGGTGCCTTCGAAGAGTTTGAGCTACGAAGAGCAGAGTCAGAGATATCTGAAACCAACCACTCGGTGTCAAAGTGAAGATAGTGGGTTCAAACCACACCCTACGGGTCCTCAGCCTGAACTAGATATTGACGTGCCTTCACAACTATACAGTCAAGAGGAAAAACATAGTGAGCGCTATCAAAGCCAAGAATTTTCCAGTTTAATACGTGATGATTTGCCAGTTCAATTCAGATCTGAATATAAGCCGCTCGCTAAACATGCTAGCTATGATGACAAAACCTTGTCAAAAAATCAGATAAAGGAATACAAAACATCCCAACAGTATAGGAATAAACCTAAGAGCTGGTCTTTCCATGAGCATTATCTTGCTTCATCCGATTTGCCTATGATTGCTGTACCAGAAATGCCATCTGTACATAGAGAATTACAAGAGAAGAAATCTCTGGAGCGTTCAGGTAAGACACCTCTTTCTCGCTGCTCTCCATACTACTCAAGTAGTCTCAGCTCTGAGTCGCCACCTATCCAACCCTTGAAAGCTCCTGTGAAGAAATCTCTCCTTGTAAGAAATATATCCTTGAAGAGTCCTCCTAGCGGCAACGATACTGATAGTTCATTAGACGTGATCAGAGACCCAAGGGAACGAATGAGAACATTCAGACGCAAGAAACAAGTGACAGGGACGCGAAGAAGGCAAGAAAAGATTCAGGATGTTTTGGAAGAAGATTCTACAAAGAGCCAATGTTCCTCTGAAAGCGATAAACTTTTAGGCGCGAAATATTTGATTGTTGAAGAATCTCTGCGCAGAATGGAAAGCTCTGAATGTTCCGATAGTTATTTGCCTGAAGTGGAATCTGGTTCGTCCGAAATGTCCAAAGGAGATTCAAAAAATTATGATATTCAGGAAACGGCTAGCTATTCCGAAGATGAGGGACAAGAGGAATACGTGAAGTATGCAACTGCCAATTACGAAGGACACCAGTACCCTATCAACATAACTCCAGCTCAATTCCAGGGATTCGGGTCGTCCGCGGACGAGGACGAAATGGGTTTCCCTCGCTTCGATAGGTTAGGCCGCCTACGTCATCCTTATCTGGATACCCAGGAGCCACCATACGTACAGGAAGACAGCCCCCCTCGTGTGTCTTACTCTAACAAAAGCAGTCGCCAATCGTCTCTTAAGAGATCTAAGTCCGGGTACCGTCAATCTGAGGACAAATCTCTTGGCGAACCCTCGGGCCAACACCAACAAAGGGTGTTTTACGAGGAGCAAAGTGATAGAGACGATTCTGACGATTACGCATACCCAATAGATACCATTAAACGGGCTCCAAAAATGCCAAAATCTGGTAGCTACTTGTTCGATCGTGGGGAATCAGTCGCCTACTCTGACTCCGAACTACCTCGAGACAAGGAAGATTTCGTAGAATACAGAGGCAGTCCATATCCGGAGAACTACGACGAGGTGGTCATGTTCCAAACTCAGGAGTGCTATCCGCAGTACGAGCACCATCATGCTGAGAGGGACGCCAATGATGAGCATTATGCTTCCCGTGATCTTGACCAGCGTTTTAGTCTAAATAACGTCGAAAGATTCTACTCCAGTCACTACGTCGACTCGCAGGCGTCAAGTGATAGTCCCGAACAAAAATTTGACGTTTCGACGTTGCCGCCGCCTCTATGCTCTGATGACGAGAACGATTAAACTGTTATTTAGCATTCTTTAAGTTTCGTCGTTTTCGCATTTATCTACCTTCCTCTCGATTGATGCTGTTTTCGTATCAGTGCTATCTCATTGCTCTACTATGTATTTTGAATTCCAAACGCAATTTATCGTTATATTGATGTAAGAGTACGTTATATAAAAAAACACACTGTCACTTATTAGTAAAAAATAATATCAAAATTGTATTTAGCGCCAGGTCCCGGCGGGCGCGACCCTTGCCGCCGTGGGCTTGTAACCCACCCACTCTAGCTTGTTAGGTACTTAGATGTAGAATTCTGGTCCCTCATTATAGCAAACGTCCTATTGAGACGTAATTGACTTAATTGACCCGAATACAATAAAGATATTATTATTACAATGTAATGTAGTGCCAAATCCTTCTAGTCATTGCTAATTCAGCGTTTGCACTATAAATAACCCTTTGTATGATTATATTTGTTATTAATTATATATCTATTCGAATAGTATGTATTATTGTAAAGGCTGTGATTTACTTTGAGATCCAAGATCTTGGTTTATTTATTTTAGGCGTTTGCTCAAGACTTCGCACATAACACGTTGAATGTTCAATGCGAAACTACTTTGTGGTCTACTTTCAAGGAATCTCCATTCGTGCCAAATCTGCTCAATTTTTTCTGATAATTTGTATTTGACAGTATTATTTATTAATGATGTTATTTGTGAATTTTGACTCTCGTCCACTTGTTCTGGCAATATATGAGGATCGCGTATTTGCGTATTGCGTCGTTGCTGAAACTAATCAATCATCAAATCTAATGTATGATTGAGACAGTGTGATCAAACATCGCTGTGTAGAAACACTATCGCGATAAGAGTTCGATTATTATAGTTTATATGTAATTGGTGTAAGCGTTCGATTCTACGGGGCCACATCACTTGCACAATGGGAATATTATTTACAAATTACTTAATTAAAATTACCGGTCTTTACTGATCCTGTTAGCTGGCAACATTATATATTAAGGTTATATGTGTTACACTAATTATTAATTATTTTATTTATGGAATAGTAAAATATATAAAGGTTATTTGTTTTGCCTTGTATGTTACAAATATAAGTATAATTCCTGACACTGTAGCAAGTCCATATGTATATCAATCACCATACTAATATAAGCCCTAACTTGTTCTTGAATAAACCAACTGCTTTTTCAAATATTTGTTAGATTTTGTCAAATAATATTTTAGTAGGTAATTAAAAATTCATGTTCAGAAAATTTAACCTCAAAATATTAAAAAAAATAAAATGTTAAGCTTCCCGTTTTAGATTACTAATTCTTAAATTGTTTTATCGGTTGCAAAATCCCATAATACTTAGATAGGAATTAATTATCGAACATAGATGGATTGTGTGTTGGTGTAAATGTGGTAAATCTGATTAGTAATAGAACAATAGTGGTAAACAATTAAAGCTCTAATTATCTTTTAATGATGTTCCGTATTGCTTGGTTTAATCATTTGAAATCAAATTGTTCGTAATCTAATTTATCTCAATATAAATAACAAATACCCACACACCCACTTTCCGCCAGAGTTATATCAGGTGCCAACGTGACAGATGGCGAGTCCATCGCCGTTACCGTTACACATCGCGGAAAGTGGGTGTGTGGGTATTACCTACACACCTCTGCCTACCCCTTCGGGGACCCTTGTGGGAAGGCGTGAGGATATATTATTATTATATATTATATTAAATAACAAATTGCGACATTCTTTTTTTCAAGACGGTTAAAAATATAATTCGCAGATCTCTGTTACATTTATGGAAGTTACCAAATTGTTTGCTATTTAGCTGTTTTATAAAAAATACATTAATAGCGAGAAAACAAATCCCACTGCTGAATAGTGTTCAATTAAAATGTCTAAACTGTACGTGGTGTGCACGAAGCAATTTTAGACAATTAGTTGTATGAGGCTAACGACCTCCCATGGGGTGTATGCAGATGGACTATTCTTCAAACGTTGACCAACATATATATATATATATATATATATATATATATATATATATAGTTATATCAATCCGTCAATTGTTGATCATGCGTGCTATATCGCGAGCACTTTGTTGATCCGAAAACCTATGTTGATCCGGGTGGTTTTTGTTGATCCAATGTAATATTTTTCATACAAATGTGGTTCCGGCCGGATCAACGATTTACTCCGTTGAAGTTTAGGAAACGCAACCGAAATGTTGATCCAATATACAAATCCACTCCGATAGTTGTTGATCCGATTCAAATGGGCCAATCAGAAGGCAGCAAGTTCTCCTACTGGACATACCTAAGGTATGTGGATGGTTTAATTCCTATAATTTATTGCAAGACCACCTAATCATTAACTTTTCTTTATTTATTAAGTTTTTATGTTTATAGGTACGATATATATATATGGTAAGGAAATTTGTTGGCGACACGAGCTTGTCGCTTACCCGATGTTAATCGGTCTTATAGATATTGTTAACATTTTTTTTTTATATACCACAAGGGTGGCAAACAAGCATGCGGTCCGCCTGATGGTAAGCGGTTACCGCATGTTACTGTTAAGTTGCATCCAAGTCCTATTATGAAGAATAGGTTCTTTATTTAAAACTTCCATACATTTGTTTTTGTCTGGATTTATCTTTTTATTTATGTTTAATTGGAAATATTTTTGACAAATTTTATCTCTTCATCCGAACACTTTCCATTACTGATTTCTTTTCGTCTCTTAATTGGATTATCACTATCACTATCGCTTGAACTTGGGCATTTTATTGTTGTCTTTCTGTTATTTGGTTTAATATTGATATTTTTATTTTTAGAATCTTTACAAGTGACCGAGTGTGCTATATCGGTAAATGGGCAAATTCTAGAGCAAGTGAATGAATTTGTATATCTTGGAAGCATGTTCACACGAGATGGAAAGTATGAAAAAGATATTGAAAGAAGGATAACTGCCGGAAACAAAGGTGAATGGAGCCATGTCGGCGTTGATGGGCAGTAAAAGTCTGAGCAAGAAAGCTCGAGTTGCTGTCCACAACGCGATATTGGTACCTACCTTATTGTATGGCAGCAAATCCTGGGTATGTCAGAGGAAGTATGAAAATAGCTTGAATGCAGTCGAGATGCGATCTCTTCGAAAAATGTGCGGCGTAACGATATTAGATCGAATCCGCAATGAAGATTCGCAAATCAACTGGCGTGAATGAGGGCGTGATTGTAAAGATGAAGAAAGGCATGTTACATTGGTTTGGACACATAGAAAGGATGAGTGAAGAAAGATTGACGAAACAGATATACAAAGCAAAAGTGTGTGCAAGAAGAGGCAGAGGAAGGCCACGTTCCAACTACCTAGATCAAATAGAACGGACTCTGAAGGACGGGAACGTTAAGAGTACTCGAAACCGACGAGCATGTATGAAGAGACTGATGAATGTGGACGAAGCGAAAGAGGTATGTAAGTCTAGAGAGAACTGGCGCTCTATACTCTCTGCCTACCCCGTTAGGGACTTGGCGTGATTATATGTCTGTATGTACTTTTGTTCGTCTAGTTTTACTTCATTTCAGAATCTGTTTATCATCATCAATATCGCTTTCACTTGTACTACTTGACTGTTTTGTTTCCGTCATGCTTCGGTTTGACTTAATTTTGGGGTCTTTATTTTTAGGATCTTGGTTGTACTGATTGTCTTGTTTTTTATCGTTTACTTCATTATAGTCTTCCATTTCTGTTTCTTCCATGTTATTATTGACTGTAGTTTCTGGTGTTTTGATAGATATTTTAGGGTTTGTAAGTAAGTAAGTGTTAGATTGGTCGCTTTCTATTGCCGGATTTTTTGAAGATGGCGTCTGTTTCTCAAAGTTTTTAGTTTCTTGGTATATATATATATATATATATATATATATATATATATATATATATATATTACATACAATAGTAATGTACCAAACTAAAACGTAGGGCACCATGTCATGTAGCCGCCATCACATTGCCGTGCCCTCAAACAGGGTGTAATTTTATCCTTAAGCATAGTATATTGTGATTTAAATTATGTCTGTGTTTTAGGTTATTTTTACATGCATTGAATACGTTTGATTTGATTTGATACTCTAGTCTAGTAAATATAAACTACTATTACCACTAATTAGATGTTATAATTTATTAGACGCATGTTCATGCACTTTTGCTCATTCCCACACATCACTCTCACACACACACACACAAATAGACGCGCGTGTTAGAATAGTAAATATGTATCTGATTATATTTAAAAAAAAATGTTATAAATACGTAAGCAGCCACTGTGGCTCAAGACGCGGACGGTGAAGGACTACTTGTTATACAAGCTAAGTATAAGTGTGATAATTAAACTATTTAATGTTATTAGCATTGTTGAATTGTTGAACTATTTAATATGTTTGATATTAAATTACATAATATATAATGCTAATAATATTCATATATATTTGTTTGTTACCATTTTGATTTATGCTTCATAAGATAATAAGATATAACATATGTAAATTTATAAGTATGTATTAACCTCATTGAATATTTCTTATACTATCATTCATTTTAGGAGTTTATGTCTTAAATATAATTATGTAACTTAATGTACTTGAGTACTATTGCTGTAAAGAAAATATTGTTATTGTATATGCCTAATGATTTGAAAAGAGTAACCATGGAGTTTCTTGCCGGTTCTTCTCCATGGAAGCGACCAACCCGAACCGTGCTTTTATAATATACAAATAAAACTAGATACATTTTGATTTGGTGTTATATACTTAGCCTATTGCTATAATAAATAAAATATATTGTTTATTACAAAGTTATGGTTTTTCTATAACATATACCTATACGTAAATATTAATTTATTTAAAATGCTTACAGAGTAAATACATAACATACATATCTATATTCTTGAATCTAACACGCGCTTAAATATCCTTGTGATTGTTACTTTTAATTATAATTATATATCTAAAGACGTTACGAAATCACGTTAAAGTCACGTCTCTGGTTCTACATCTCCCGTCAGTCCAACTTTTTTATTTAGTCAATTTACTGATTGTGACGTTAAGAAGGAAATATCATCCATAGCCTCTAACGCTGTCGGATGTAACGAAATCAGCCGCAAAATTATCCTTCCTCTTTTAGATTTCCTCACACCTATTATCTCCTTTATCTTCAAATATATCGGGACTATAATGATCGAACTTTGATCATTATAGTCCCGACTCCTGCTCCCGCTTAGATAACTGTGCGTTTACTATTGATGAGTATTTTAAAATATTACATCGTCAATCATGAGTTTCTCGAAAATAATGGTCCAGTTTATCTCTAAGTGGAAAAGTGGAACAAGTTTCTTTCAATTTCATCTATATTTTTATCCAAAATATGTTTAAAGTGACGAATCATCAGCTAATGTAATAAATATTTCTTGTAGTCCTTAAATTTCTACGAAGTCCCTCCACCACACGCCAAGATGGGTAGGAAGGACAAGGCTACCTGGAAGTCTACTAGATCATCGTAAGTATATAAGTATTCAATTAGTTACACCCAACATACATACATAACCTTTAAAGACATGGTTGCAGATGCGGTCTAATTATTACACGTTTGGCACTTTTTGCTACTGTCGGTGGCATATTATGTTAATTAATAGCAACGATTGATTAAACAGCTTAACTGATTAAATAGCTGAAATTTCTCGGCTACGATTTTGACACTACTGTTTGGTAGCAGGTCTTTAATTACTAGAGTTACCAGTTATATTTTGAGACTGTCGCTTAGAAAACGTCCCTTTTGTCCACAGCAACTCCTAAACGAGTACCCGAAATGTTTCCTAGTGGGTGCAGACAATGCGGGCTCCACGCAGATGCAGCAGATCCGCATCTCGCTCCGTGGCCACAGCATGTTTCTGATGGGCAAAAACACAATGATGCGTAAAGCCATCAAGGATCATCTGGAGACCAACCCTGCTTTGGAGTTGTTGCCCCATGGGCAATGTTGGCTTCGTGTTCACCCATCCCACTTGGTGGATGTGAGTATGATGCATCTTTCAATAGGAGTTCTAAAGAAGATAAAAGTCTTAGAATTCATTTCACTTTGTAATGTATAAATAAAATATACAGTATGTGCATACCACTAATTGTCAATTATCTGCACAACTCATATAGCCTTCCTTACCTCAACTTTATTACATTATCTGCAGGTCCGTGATAAACTACTGGAGAACAAAGTGTGCACCCCGGCCTGTCCCAGTGCCATTGCGCCGCTGTCTGTAGTCATCCCTGCCCACAACACTGGTCTTGGACCTGAAAAGACCTTCTTCCAAGCTCTGTCCATCCCCACCAAGATTTCAAAGGGTAGGAATCCCATATTTTTGTTTAGTATTAAAAATTCCCAATATTTTATATACAGATAATATGAATTTTGTACACAGGTCTATGACTCTGGCACCATCTTTGCACCAGCTATCTTGGACATCTTGCCCAAGGACTTGCATGCCAAGTTCCAGGCAGGAGTAGCCAATGTGGCCGCGCTTTCGCTGGCCGTGGGCTACCCTACGGTGGCCTCTGCACCACACTCCATCGCCGATGGGTTCAAGAACTTGCTTGCTATCGCTGCCGCCACAGAGGTTGAGTTCAAGGAAGCCACTACCATCAAGGAGTTTATCAAGGTAAGCACAACACATGTATATATACCCATTGTCTAGTCCAAATTGACTGCCATAACAGGTTCTAGCTGTCAGGCATATGTTAAGTTCTTAGGATCAAGTTGTAGTATCCAAATACTGTCTTGCCAATATTACATTTAAATTTGTCTGTTTTATTACCAGGGGTCTATTATTAATTCACTGGTTTCGCTTTCAGACTACATTAAGGCTCCAAATTTATCCTAGTGTGATTGTTCTAACCCTGAATATTGCACTGGCATTTTGGAGAAACAATAATGATTAATATTAAAATTACATGTGCAAAATTTTATGGTGCTTAACTTTTATCATTTTACCAAATTTTACCAAACTACTCGTTAAATACAGGACCCGTCCAAGTTCGCCGCCGTCTCAGCTGCAGCTGCCCCTGCATCTGCTGCGACCGCAGCTGCCAAGGCTTAGGAGAAGGAAGAGAAGGAGGACTCCGAGAGCGACGACGTAATGGGCTTCGGCTTATTCGACTAAACCTCCACAAGGCAGGCGTGACCTCGCCCGCGGCCGCCACGTGGTTAGCACCCGCTACGTCACTAGGAGAGCCAACGCCGCCGGGATGGACACCCATATGGCGGCCGACTCGTCTTAGAAACATTGCGTGTGCTCAATAAAGAAAAAAATATAAACATTGTTTAAATTCTCCCAGATCCAAAGAATCCCATGACTGTAATACATGTAAGATTTAAAATCATGCTGATGAAAGAAGACAACATTATTGAAGATTGCCTTGCAAGGGCAAGGGTAGTACTTACTACCATATGATTTAGTTTATTACGAATGTAGTACAGCCGAAACACTAAGTCATAATTTGTAAATCGCGGAAACTTTCAAGAGTGAAACGAAACGTTACTGAAACACCCGCGCCAAGCTACAGATCGCGCGGCGAGAGTTTGGCTTTGACCTTCGGGTGGAGGGGATTACTGCGCATGGGTACTGTCACGCACACAATACTTTTCCTTTTTTATGTACCAGGTTGGATATTTGAGTGGGTCAAAATTCATGTACAGTGGTAATAATGCTAGAAAATAAAACGAAATAGATAAACTTCTTCATTTATTAAAACTATTGATAGTTATTTTACTTATATAAAATGTTTATTTCCTTTTCAAGTTTACAGAGACAGCGATGAAAATTCTAAATAATTGTTTTTTACTAAAATTATTTATTCCAAGATACATGTGAAATTGGTACATACAAACAAAAAAAAAAACTTAACTGACAAACTTAAACAAACAAACTCAACAAATAATAACAATCGACAACAATAAACAATTAACGAAAATAGCAATTCACTTGTGAACGTGATTGTACAACAGGAGTGCGCGGTACGTCGTATCGATGCGGGAGGCAGGGAACGACTGGAGCGCCACCCGCCCCGCACCCCGCTAATTGCCCGTTGATACCCAATTTCTGATTTCTGCGCAATAACGGTCAAAGCCAAACTCTTATCGCGCGAGCTGTAAGAAGCAGTTATTAACACTGCTCGTGAATGTTACATGAAATTTACATAGGAGTAATAAAGCGCGGCTGAAGGACATAGACATCCTCAAAATCTAATATTTTGAAGTTCATTGCTAAGATCAAGCTAAGTAGTAAATGCGCTAAGCACGCTGGAGAAAATCACTTACCGATATTTTTGATTAACCGGGAATGAAGCTTACTAGATGACCTAGGTCTGACTGAACCTATGAGTAATATCATGGAGTATCAGTTGTATTTCTTTCCAAAACTATAAGGCATTCTTCGAAATATCCCGTATATTACCTTCCAAAGTCTGAACACATTGCTGAACTAGGCAGGTAACTTGGGAACATATTTATTTACTATATCTACAAAACAGTTGGTAAAGTACACATTTAATATCTCTACATAACAGTTGGTATAGTATACATTTTGAGATCAACATCATCACTGATTTACACCGATACAAAATTCTATTATTAAGAATCTATTGCTAGTTTGAATGATCCATCTACATCCACACAAAGGAGGACATTTGCCAAGCCACCAGATGCCATTGGTACTTCTGGACATGCCAAGAACACAATACCATCAATAAAACTTGTGCTTCGCTTTGTTGATATCTCATCAAAATCATCCATCAATTCTATACTGTACCAGCACAAAATGGCACTAACATAGCCATCTTTTATTATGGGTGCATTGACCACTTGTGACCTCATTTCGTTACTGCAAATACCCATAGGTATAGCATCTGTAATTGGGGCATATTCCAATTGTGTTAAATCAATGCAGAAATTTTGTGATACTTCATATTTGTTAATATATTTTGCCACCTTAAAGTTGTTCACATTCTCATCATACACCCTGTTGTTAATGTCTAGCCAAGGGCTGCTTACAAGCTGGGCAAACATCCTTATATTTGCAGGCATGAACAATCCACCCTGAACAAGATTATTATGCCTTAAATGTTGAGCTATTTCTTTTTGGCGCAAATCCATCTCCCCACACATTTCCAAGATGTTGACAAATATGGCATGGTACTTTTCATCCTTGAAAACTTCCTGTGACCACAGATCCCCTACCAAAATGGTAATCTTGGTTAGAGGAATGTTATTTGCTTCAAAGACCTTTTCAAAGAATTGTTTATCATTGTCAGTTTTAGCATAGCACACTAATGATATGGCACCCCTCTTAAGCAACTGAAAGCCAAATATAGGAAATGGACAGAGGTCCACAATGCTTATCTGAGACATCTCTGCCATCTGACCTAAGTACACACAAGCCATTCCAATGCAACCTGTGATCACCTTCAAGTACTCAGAATCATTCAAAAATCTGATGGCTTCAGGAGAAATTCTCCAAACATGTGTGTTATTTGCATGAAGCATTGTCAATTTTCCGCCATCAATGAGAAATTTGGTTTTCACTGCTTGTTTTTCTTGGACCATAGTTGGTGGATTATCAAAAAATACAGCTTGTTGCCATGCACTGGCTCTCATCTCAGATCTGGGGTCAGTGGTGATTGTTATAGAATCAGTCAAGTAGAGATTAAACCATCCAATGTATATGTTAATCTCACCAGTCTCTGTGGCATTGAACTCAATATTATATGGCTCGCTTGCAGTAAGTTTGTCTTGTATGTCATGGTAGTTATTGAAATTCACATTCAGAATCGATTTGGGCTCAGACATATACTTTATATCCTTAAACAGGTGAACATCTTCACAGTCATAAGTCTCATTATTGGTCTGTATATGAACATTCAGAGTAGGTATGTTCAATAAAGTTTTCACAGATGTGCAGAGCTGATATTTGATATGTAAGAGGTCACACTTAGCAGCAGCCACACAGAACTCTGCGTTGTTCGGTATTATTTGGCCCTCATTGTGGATCAAGTTCTCCCAAGCATGAGCCAGTGTTTGCAAGATATGTTCTCCAAGCAGGCCAGCATCAAACATTTCCGTGACAACTAAGGAAAATTTATCTTCATTGTCTGGTATATTTAGTGCAGTTGACATCCTAGGAACTACTGCTATTTCAGACATGCCATTCTCCTTGATGATGCTTGCTGCTAGTTCAGCCATAGTTTCAGATCCGTCACAAGCAGTTACAGCCATAGGTTTGTATAGAGTAGCATACATGGCCAGTAGGCCAGTGCCAGTACCAATATCCAAGACTCTTAGTTTTTGTGATTGCTGCAAGGTCTTGCGAATCGCGTCATGGTATGCTTCATTTCGTATCTTATCATTTAGCATCCGAAAATGCCACCTTTCAACAAGAAGATTCTTCACAGAGTTCAAATTTTTCTCAGGATTAACAAAACTTGGGTCCAAATTAAATGCTTTTTGAAAATGCCACCACGCTTCTAAGTAGAATGCGAATTTGTATAAATATTTTCCCATGTCGTTAAGAAGATATTTGTTATCAGGAAATACCTCTTGAGCACGTCCGAAATTAATAAATATGTCATCAAATTTATTTCCAGATGCCAAAATTTCATTGCCGCGAAGAAGTACGGCGCGGAATTCTTCTTCATGCGAAATCTTCATCTCTGGACACTTTTCGAAAGCCATCAAGTATAAGTCAATGGATTTATTAAAGCAATTATTCATCGACAGCTGTCTCGCATAAGCGATGTATTCCCTAGCAAGATCCTCCATTCTAGAACTGTTTTTAAAGTGTAAAAATGATTACCATATATCAATTGGTAACCAGCTGTTGATGTCGGATCACACCGGTTCCATATAGCCCTGAATTTGAAATTGAATACTTCTCGAATAATTCAGGTATACGAGGCATTATTCATCAATTTGGATAATCTTCTTTAATATAGTAGTAAATCTTGACTTCTAATATTAATGTAAGATAGACACAACACAAACGTCAATAACGGCACGACAACAACTCGTCCGTCAGTCGTCTGATTTTAACTTTTTTTTTTTGTATTGTCTCTCGTAGCGTGAGTTCCGGGAACTTTTGCTACTTAACCGGTCAATGGCGAGACCTAGGCCTCCAGCCAGGCACTTTAGTACTAAGCAACACAGCTAAGGGCTCCCCCTGTGGGGTACGAACCTCGGCTTAGGGCGTTGCTGGATCGCGAGCAAGGGAGCTGGACTGGACTGGTAATTTTATTTAAATATTATTTGGGTACATCATTGGATTTTAAGGCTTATCTTATTTATTGGTTAGTTGACTTCATAGACTAAAGTATTAAATAGTAGTCTTTGATAGACTACTGTTAATATACTCAAAGACTACTATTGAATTGAACAATATACTACACTACACTTGTTGATGTTGAATGTTGACCTTGATTGATGGAGTTTTTTTTTTATTACCTCTCGTAGCGTGAGTTCCTGGAACTTTTGCTACTTAACCGGGCAAAGGCGAGACCTAGGCCTCCAGCCAGGCACTAGGATGCAATTACAGATAAAGACTACTATTTCGCGGTTGTAGTGAGGAGCCCGTCAAATATCAAAACGAAAATGCATACTGCATACCCACAAACATTGATGTAAAGATAATACCTCATTGCCCACAAAGTACAAAGATTGTTTAAATACACCATAGCACAGAATACTGTTTATATACTATCCTCCTACATCCTTCCGTGTACGTATGCTTGCTTATCACCAATTTTTTGTGCATAAACAGAATATTAAATTACCAATAACCATTCTGTTTAATTTTCGAACAAACTTCTAGATTATTGAAGGTATCCAAAATTGGACCCCACCTCACTTAAAACTAATTTAGTTACCTTCAGTATGTTCCCAACCGAACGATGTTCGATGGTAATCCACTCGCTCTTAAATTTTGTCATTATCCTGACCTGAAGGATACGATAGTTTTGACCAATTTCCATTCATATACTACTAGATTATGCCCGCGGCTTCGCCCGCGTGGAGTTCGAAAAAGTAGACCTGAAAATTTTCCTGCTAGAATCGGTTAAGCCGCTATGTCGTGAAAGAGCATTATACATTAAATACTTATAAGAAATTTGAATTTTTCAGCTTTAAAAAAAAAGGGTACCCTATGTCCTATTCCTAGGTATAAGCTATAACCATTTCAACTTTCAGCCAAATCGGTTCAGCCGTTTGGCCGTGAAAGAACCGCAAACATACAAACTTACAAACTTTCACATTTATAATATTAGTAAGATATAATTTTACTGACTGCCTTTAGTGTGTATAGATTACTTCCTATCTTAATATGCCAACTCTCCATCTATCACTACTGGCGGGATTTTGAGCCCGTACCTAACTTCTTAGATGTGGTTTTGGCCATTGGTTTCTACCTTACACTACCTAATGAGCTATTATTGTTTAAAAAAGAAAAATATTTTTTAATAATCTAACTTCATATATATTTTATGACAGAACACCATGGTCCGCAAAAAAGTTCAGTTTCGCCATTGTTCTGTTAAGTCTTTTTAAAACAATTCACCTTAACATAGACATCTGGAGAGAACCCTAGCTGTCCATATTTATTACAACCGGTTGTCCATACAGAGTTATCATCCAATAAAATCATTGAATGTTTTGAACCACAGGCAATATCCCTAATATTTATTTCTACTATGCAATTTCCATCATAAATGTCCACCAATGTTGGCACTTCGTGACTTTTAATTTTAAGTCCACTGTCATTGGTATTGTTTTCTTTTATTCCCAACTGGCCAGTATCATTCCAGCCCCAGCATATAAATCCCCAAATTCACTCAGAGCAAGGGTATGCCAGCACATATTTTAACCACATTTAAACCAGCCAATGCTTCTAGTTCAGTTGGTATTTCTTGACTGTTCACATCTCCATTACCTAATTATAGTCTCCTGTGGAAAAAAAACGATTGTAAATTGAACTTGGCATAAGTAAAAAAATTTTTTTTTTTACTTATGCTAAGCCTTATTTCCACCCTCCAATCGCACTATAGCAGCTGTCTGAGTCTGAGAAAATTCAGTGATCCCGGATTTAGAGCGGAGGACAGAGTTTTTCGTCCATCAATAAGTTCTCATTTGTCCTCGCTTTATCTTATTTACATGACACCAGTTTGGCCTCGTCGAGGTATTGGCTGCGCCACTGGGGTCAGCATCCGTGCTGCTTCCCCCAGGAAGCCCGAGCCTGAGAAGGTTCCGCAACGGACTAACGACGAAGACGGATTTGTGACGGTGCAAAAGAAAAAGCGCCGCTCGCGCCCGACTCAGAACCGCTGCGGCAAGGGTGCTGCGGAGCCAATGTCACCATACGGGCAGCGCAGCCGAATACTCCGGTCTATGTCTCCCGCTTACTCTACACTACAAAGGCGGAAGACATAGTGGAGTATGTTCACCGGAAGCTCAGGTACAGGCCGGGAGTGCAGATGCTGGTGTCGCGCCGCAACGTCAATTTTAAGGCGTTCGTGGTGCGCGTGCCGAAGTACTACCTGCACCTTGCCATGGACGAGGACTTCTGGCCGCAGAACGTGGTGTTCCGCCGCTTCCGCGGACAAGTGCCACATGAACCCGTAGTGAAGTGAACTATGGACCTTAATATTTTGTTCTACACTATCGCATTGGGGAAACCTGTAATGATAGATGTTAGTAATAATAAATAAATAAATAAAAAAAATGGCTCGCTAGAGCCATTATCAGAAGCAGACACGACAGATATTTAAGATAATTACTACCAGAGCACAACTGACTGCTTTTTATTCAGGTTGTAGTTATCAAAATACCAAAGTAATCAGAGTTATAATTGAGTAATTAATAACATGCAATAGAACGTTAGCGATTCATCGGGTCTATCCTCCGCGAGCCTACTTTGTTCAACTATCTCGCGCTAACCGCCATGACCGGCGACCGCCCGCCCATCGACTCAACGCTCCGCCAGAATAAACAGCTCGATGTCAATCTCATTCTAACGGATTTCAACGCTTGGCAATTATCTATGCGCCGTCACATATAATATCACATATCTGTATGTCTGTATCGTCCGTCTGAGAAAAAATATTATTGGGACTTTTATGAACGGAAATAGTACCAAAGCAATTATTGTTAGATTTTTGTCTGTTTGTCTATGCGTTTATGCACGCTAATGGGCTTGTACACAAAACTGCGATGCGGAGTCGCAACGCAGAAAATTACGACACGAATTGCTGCGATGCGATTTCGTGCGGCCATTAATTAGTGCGGCGAAGTCGCGGGCACAGCTAGTAAAACCATATATTAGTGGTAAATATGCAGTGTTACTAAGTTTTCAGTATAGAAATGGCTACAGTTACTGTTAATAGTATATACATTTTATATCTATATATTAAGAGCTTCTTTTCTTCCTTTTCTAATCTACAGAGTAAAGGATCATGACATGACGAACGGCCACTACTATACTAATGTATGTAGTAACATATACAGCCTAGTGATTATGACAATCGTCCTCTACACTACATCAATGTCGTTGAATGTTGCAGTATACATTGTAATCTTTGGTCGTTGAACTAATGACGATGACAATTTATTTGCATAATTTCAGACCGGTGTTCTCCTTAACTCTATTGTCTATTGCAAAGCAATGAATTGAGCAATGAATGATGATCCTCAGAACAATAACAAAGCAGAATGATCTTATTTTATTTAGTTGGTAATCTGTCGCACGGGGCTCGGGCCTTTAGGTAGTTGTCTGAGGATCTTCTATTTTGTTTGTGGTTCTTGGAGTTGCGTTTACTTCTTACCAAACCAAATCTATGGAGATTACTACCGGCGACTGCGAATAGGATCGAGGTTTAGATTTTTCTTGTACATCATTGACTTATAAATGTTAAGCATTGAGTACCTAACAGAGTATTGTATCTATTCTAGATTAGGAATCAATCAACGATGGGTCGTTTGTGCAGATGTGATGTTCTAGTGACATGAAGTTTTCGGACAAGAAATCAATATGGCCCTCAAACTCGGGAAATGTAGACTTTGCCTCAAACTGGGCGACTTTTACTCAATATTCACTGCTGACAATGGAATGCAACTCGCGGAAATGGTTATGGATTGTGCAAGGATTAAAGTGAGTATTCAATATTTCGATATTGTGTCTCTCTTATCTCTTTAATCGTATCGCTATAACTTTAGGCGATCAGTCTGTAATACGACTCTCAGGATGTAAGTGTCGATTTCACTTCGATACCTATTTTATGTACAGAATAGTTATTGTAAGGAATTGATTCGTGGGTAGAAACTTCTTCACTATTAATTTCCTAATTACAATTATTACAAATATAATTTAATAATGAATTATATACGATAGAACATTGCTAAGATGTTTTTTAGTATTACACTAAAATGGTACCATATTCTTGTATATCATATGTATCTAAGGTTATCTTGTGCAATATGCCAAATACTATGTCCCATATGTAGTAGAGGTACAATATTGTATTACATACATACATATCATCACACCAAGTCCCTAACGGGGTAATACAATATTTGAATATGGTTGGGCTGATTGCAATACAGTGAAATCCTTCACTATAAATCTCTGAGGATAGTAAGTCATAGTGATGTGCCAGATTTATTAATCAGAATGTGATACCCTATACTGTTATGTTTATGTATATGGTGGGATGTACTCCCACCGTCGGGCTAGCTAACTAAAGAAGCTGCAAGGAAAGCTAAGCAAGGCTAGTTTAAGCCAGTACAGAGTGTGTGCTATTGTTTTCCATTCCATATTCTCCATACAATAATATATATCCTGATGCATTCCTAGATTTGAATTGCTTCTCAGACACAGGTTTCCTCTTGGTGTTTATTTCAC
Source organism: Drepana arcuata (assembly GCA_016069955.1). NCBI lineage: Eukaryota > Metazoa > Arthropoda > Insecta > Lepidoptera > Drepanidae > Drepana > Drepana arcuata. The sequence goes on from JACCPG010011396.1 coordinate 153,437, forward strand.
ATGAAGCTTGTAGTATGGCTAATCACTGTAATTACCTTAAAATCTTTGTGTCACAGGCAACTACTCAAATGTCTACTATCACTCCTAGAGTACATGCCTAAACTGAGTACTAAAATGCATTACTTCAAAAATGGATTGAGATCCATATCTTTTTTTATTTGTATTGTCTCTAGTAGGGTGAGTTCTGGGACTTAACCGGTCAATGGCGAGACTTAGGCCTCCAGCCAGATACAGCGGTTAATATTTATATCCACATCAACACCTTTATATATACACATATTTAAGTTAATACTTTCCTTTCATAGTAAAGCTGGTGGTGTAGTTCACCACTGCACGCAAATAAAAAAAAACTCAAGGTACATTAATTCTAGACTGGCTGACCTTACTTACTTATGATACTTTGTCCATACTGATATGAACAGATATAAATCTTATAATACTGTCTATTTTTGCCATTAGAGACAATGTAGGGGGTTGTGAAGAACTCTTAGGTTTCTTGAATTTTCAAATTTCCACTTCCATTGTACATATTTGTAAATGGAAGCATTATGGAAGTTACTCCATTTGGGAATTACGTTTGTAAATGTTTTAACTAGATTGAATATACAATTTAGATATTTAACTTAAATATGCAGAATGTCAAGCTTGTATAAACTGACTGATGAATGTGGACGAAGCGAAAGAGTTATGTAAGTGTAGAGAGAGCTGGTGCTCTATCCTCTCTACCTACCCCCTTAGGGACTTTTTGCCATATTGGCCAATTGGTTCGAGAAGTAACCTGCAACACAAGGATGCAAGTACAAATTCTGACAGCACAATTTTTTTAAATCTGTATTTATGTGCAGTGGTTAGTCACACCACAAGTTTTATGGTGAAGGAAAAAACAAAGAGGAAACCTGCATAATTATGTTGGAGATGAAATCCAAAGATTCTTGTTTGATTGTGTTTGAATAATGGTGCTGAATATGCTACCTTTCATATTGGTACCAAAATATATCTCTAGCTAAAAGTGTATGTTACACCTCTGCCGAACCCTTCAGGGAATCTTATGAGGGGTCTAGAAGATATACAAATGTAGTGAACATGCAGCCCTTCCTCATTGCACATTTTTTTAAAGATATAGCACTCACTGTATACCACCCTCGCAGACAACACTTCTTGTATATATGTGATTCAGGTCATGCACATACTTCTGATGAATGACACTGACATTGTATAAATGTTTAATGCTGTCACAATAATTTCCTTTTAAAGAACCAAAAACTAAAAACAATATTGTTTTAAGGTATATGACGGAGATGGGCTTCCCGACAAAGTGTGTTCCGAATGCATTCAAAAACTTAGCAGCGCGTATATTTTTAAACAGCAGTGCGAACGATCCGATCAGGAATTACGACGAAATTATGTTCCACCTCCAGGTAACACACTGCTAGATTTTGTTTATGCAGCTAGGTTGGTATCCCCTAATTGATGTCAATTCCAGGGTTCAGCATCAGCCCCCCACCACCCACCAGACAAAGCAGTGATTCAGCGTTTTCAACTCACACAGACATTTCTAAGCCATCTTCTTCCACGACCGGTAAAGTCACCACCGCCCCGCGAAGTCGTAAAAGAAGCATAGAAAGCATCGACAATGCCTCCGTCGGAAGCCGGTCCCAGGAGTACAGATCCTCCAGTTCCAAACACGTAGAGGAACTCAGAAAAGGTCACAAAAAGCCGAGAACCCAATATGGTAATGCATCGTCAGATTACGAAGATAACTTCATGGGCGATACGGACTCCGACTACGAACCGATAGCCAGCAACGATTACAAATGCAAGATTTGCTCAAAGAGCTTCAAAAGTTTGAAGAGTGTTGCCATCCACGCGCGGATCCACAATGCGGATAGACAGGAGAGCGTGCGCGAGGACGAGCTAGCAGGCATTCCGAGCAGAAGCACGGAGGACGCGGCTGACGTCGAGGACAAGCTAGCCTGCGACCACTGCGGCAAGACCTTCAAACTTAAGATTATGCTGAACCGGCACAAAGACGTGTGCGGGATGGAGCCTAGACCTCAGATGAAAAAGGAACTGCTTGTCTCGCTCGAGCCAATAGACCGTGTGAATACGAAAGACAAAAGGTTCGACTGCCAAATGTGTACGACAAAATTTAAGACGATAGAAAACCTTGAAAAGCACATGAGGGTGGTTCACGCTGCGGTGCTCAAAAGAAATAGCGTATCACCTAGCGAGAACAATGGCGTGGTGTCGGTGCCTTGTATCTACTGCAAGGAGACGTTCGACGATTTCTACTTACACTGCGCCCATTTCAGCGCGTGCTCGAAGCGCGACGAGTCGCTCCCGTACAAATGTCTGATATGCGGCAAGGTGATGGGTCGCAGCGCGTCGTACATCGCGCACCTGAAGAATATCCATTTCGAGCTGAACTGCAAGGCCGAGGAGGAGCTGGACTACTACGAGTGCCGGATGTGCAACACCAAGCTGGCGACCCAGGAGATGCTCATCACGCACCTGGCCGCGCACATGTCCTGCTACGAGGAGGGCGAGGAGTGCGAGGACGACGACGAGGACTACAGGTTGGTACTATTATCACTTGGTTACAATAATCTTATGGGAACATTATATCGTTTCTAAGTAATGAGTTCCTTGGGGAGAGGGGAGGATTGTTATATTGCGTTGGCAGCAAAATCAAAATATTTTATTCAACGTAAGAGACACAGGGAACACTTATTGAACGTCATTTACTTAATATAAACTAAAGTTACCACCGTTTCTCTTTTCTTCGAAACAAACTCCTCTTCTCTCTTTTAACATTTGTTCCCTTTTACGTAGGTAGAAAAAGATAAAATAACATATAAACTCTGTATAAGAGGAGCAATTCATTGACATGTATGGCCATCATTCCAATAATCTGATGTTATAATAAGCTTTTTGTATTAATTTACTTTTAATGACAGCTTTAAACTCTACAAAAGGTGATTCAATTATTTTCTGAGGTAACTTATTAAAAAAGCGTATACCTTGCCCAACAAATGAGTTGCTAGTTTTGTGCAATCTAGCTGAAGGTACATGGAGTTTATCTTGTATTACGTGTATTCAAAGTATGCAAGTCGCTATTTTTCTTAAATTTTACAATGTTCTTTCTAATATATAACACATTTTGTAATATATATTAACATGGCACGGTCAATATGTAAATTTCTTTGAATAATTCTCTGAGAGAATCCCGAGGTCTAAGGCTATAAATTGCGCGAATAGCCCGCTTCTGAAGCACAAAAATAGATCCAATGTCTGCAGCATTACCCCATAAAAGAATGCTGTAAGACATGACACTATGAAAATAGCCGAAATAAACTAAACGGGCTGTGTTGATATCAATGAAGTGTCAATCAAATCAAATGTCAAAGTCAATCAATGTCAAAGTTTAACTCTCCGAAAACAGAGTGGCAACGCGCAAGTGATACTTCGGTGTTGTATGCGTACATAAGCTACGGTAACCGTTTTCCATCGTGTGAGCCGTATGCTTGTTTGCCACTCTTGTTGTAATAAAAATGAAAGTTTGTAAAATTGTTTGCAATTAACTAACTAAGTACTCAATAAGTAGCAAATGCTTTAAAATATCTTTCACCTATGGATAGCCATATTATTCAGGAGTAATATGAGCAATCGGACTCGCCTAATAGAATCTGTCACTGTGGCGAGTACCCAAATATAATTGCGGCGAAGGTGGGTGTCATTACAGCTTTGCCTACTCCATAGGGCCCCTTGTAAGAAGGTGATATTAGCTGTCCCGCCCAGCAGCAAAAGGGTCCCATTGTATTTTCAAACCACCCTGAAGCGTATGGAAATATACGCACATTTCATTCAAATCAGACCAGCCGCCTAGGAAAATTAAGGTGACACACAAGAATTATACATATGTCTATGAACGAAATTGTTTCAGATCAAGCACGCGAGACGATACTGCGTCCGTAAATTCGGTGTATAGCGGCAAGTATGTATCCTCGGGACCTCTCAAATGTACTCTTTGCAACAAGAAATTCACGTACAAAAAAGCCCTGATGACCCATCTCGAGAGGTGCCATACTAGCCCAGGGGAAGCTGAAGTAAAACAGGAATTGCCAGATAAACCGTCCACCAGCCTCCTCAGCGAAACCTACCGCCCGTCAGAGTCGGAGTCTAGTCAAGATGAAGGAGACGACAATACCTGCGATATTTGTGAGAAACAGTTCTCCTACAGGCGCGTACTCCTGCATCACAAGCGAACTAAACATAACATGAGCTCGGGCACGAAGCGAGCAAAAATCAACCTTAAAGACTGCTCGGTGAAATGTTTGACATGCGATGTTGAAATGAAGGTGAGCGCCATTAACGAGCACAACCAGAAGCACATATCGATGAACATGAAGCCCCGCAATGTGTACACTTGCGCCGAGTGCGGGGAAAAGTTCAAGAGTTGCAGCGCGCTCGGGAGCCACATCAAGTTGTTGCACAGGCTCAAACAACAGGTGCCCAACATACAGGGAGAGATAGCGGATTTTTGTGAAGTCGTTGTGACGAAAGCGGAACCCCTGGATTCCAACCCCTGGAGCCAGAGTCGCAACGAGTTCCCGGAAGTTCCGCTGACCGACAGCAAGGCGCTTGTGAACCTTAGCGGCTTCACGTGCCACATCTGCAGTAAGAAGATGCCCACGCTGATATCGCTCAAGAGGCATGTGAACTGGCACACTAATGTGGGCAACAACATACAGAAAGCAACTGAATGCTTCATCTGCAAAGAGGTATCTAATTATTAATGCTACTTAACGTTTACTCACTGGTATTTCTTATATTTGCATAATTATTGATACGATCGCTCTGTCCGTCTGTCTGCTATGTTTTCTCGCTTTGATTACTACTGGCTAATAAATAGATGGGAACTTCTACCTCTGAATAGTGACCCACACAGTCACTCGCCATCGCTAGTCCGTCGGCGTTTCTCAAGCATGACCAAACAAACTGCTTTGGGGGGAATTTTATTGCGAAGTGTTATTAAAGTCGTAAAAAAAATCTAATTTCCAGACATTCAGGTTCCAATGCCACTACAAGATCCACATGCGCGTGCACTACCAGGACACCAGCCTGGACCCCAAGTTCCTGACGTGCACCATCTGCGACCGCCGCAGCAAGAACCTGCGCGCGGCCACGGCCCACATGAACTTCCACAAACAGACACGCTTCAAGAACAAGGACTACCAATGCTCCATTTGCAAGAGGGTGTTCCAATTCAGGAAAGTATATCTCTCGCACATGGCTATACATTACAAACGTGGCGAGAGCATTCAGAACACTGTTGTGGGAGCCATGCTGCCCAACACGGCAGATAGGTCCGTATTTGACGGCACGCATACTTGTCACTTTTGCGGGCAGGTTTGCGAATCGGAAACATCTTTAAAGCATCACGTCACGTGGCACAAATCAAAGACGTCACTCTATGGCGCTCGCCACGAGTGCAACATATGTCATGTCATGTTCACAAACAAGAGAAGACTCGAGCTACATACGAGAACACATTTCGAAGACGACAATGGCCCTTACAAGTGCCCCATATGTGGGAAAGGATTCATCGATGAAAACTATTTCAAGCGACACACAAAGGCACACAATTTCGACCATATATCTCATAAGAAACGTATAGAGAAACTTCGCAAGGATAAAGTGAAGTGTCCCATATGTACCCGGTATTATCCGGATCTGGTGAAGCTCATTGGGCACCTGAGGAAGATGCACCCGGAGAGCAAGATGGTCAAAGAAGACCCCGATGCGCCTTCGCAGCCGTATTTCTCGTGCAAGCTCTGTGCAAAAGTTTTCCTCGACCAACGCAGGTTGCAAAATCACGAGGAAGCTCATTTGAGGAAACCGGAGTTCTTCAAGTGCAAATTCTGCGGTAAGAACACAATATCCCTCAAAAATCATAGAGTTCATATAAAATCTCATTTGACCCAAAAGTATATAGACAATCCTCTGAAGTGCTACAAATGCGAGCAGACGTTTATAAAAGGGTATGATTTACACCACCACCTGCGCGACGACCACAGCATCAATGAGACCTGGATGGCGGAGAGGAAGGAGGTCACCCTGGATGGACCTCTGAAGGAGTTACAGTGCTCTATTTGTTACAAAGTGCTCGCCAGTAAAGGCAACTATGAGAGGCACATTGACTACCACAATTCCCTCAGGTGCAACTACTGTTTCGACTACTTCAGCGGGCTAAGATTCCTCGAAGGTCATCTGGCTTTCAGCTGCAATAAAAAGAAGCTGATTGGTGACACCGAAGTGTACCCCAGGAAGATGAAGTGCCACTGGTGCTACAAAGCGTTCCACTTACAAGTGAAGTTGGACTGTCACTTGCGCACACAACACGACGTGCGCGTGTGTAGAGAGGCCTCGGAGAACAAGCAGGAGATTGTCTGCGATTATTGCTTCAAAGTGTTCGAAAACGAATACGCACTTAACAACCATAAGATATACCACCGAACCATCGGCTTCTTCGGCTGCATCTACTGCAATAGGAAGTTCAATACTCTAACACTCTACAGAAAACATAAGAACCACCACTTATATACGCTGAACGTGGACAATCCGACCAAATGTGAGCATTGTGACGAGACGTTTGTCGCGTTCAGAGACATGATATATCACATGAGAGACGTCCACAATGACGACAAGGAGTGGGTTATCATGCCGAAGGAGTCCGTTGAAGAGACATGCACCATTTGTAACAAGACCTTCTTCAATCTACACAGACATCTTCAGTACCATGAGGAGAATAAATGCAAGAAGTGCAATGAGTATTTCTATTCGAGACTCGATTACGACCACCATCTCTGCGCTGTGGACAGTGAAGACGAACCGACAGAAACAAATGATAACGAACCCGCCAAGTATCAGGAATGCACGTTTTGCTTCAAACCAATCACTAAGAAAGATTCCAAGTTGAAACACGACAAGATTCACAGAGGCTCGGGCTCTATATCGTGCAGGTTCTGCCCGCTCAAGTTCAAGACAATAGACGCCTTCAATATTCACGCATTCTCCCACCGGAGTCGGAAGTACTACAAAAAGCCGATTAAGTGTCGAAAATGTGGCGAGAAATTTGTCCAATACGGGCCTTTTATGAGGCACATGAAGTCCGTTCATAAATCCACGAAGAAGGTCCACTATAGGACGACGGTGATGCCCGAGCGCTGCCGCGTCTGCGGCGATGACTTCCCTAATCTCCACAACCATTACCGCGCGCATTTGCTGAACCAATGCCAGCTTTGTCGCAAGTACTTCACTTCTTCCAGACTGTTCTCTAAACACGAGTGCGATAAGGAGGACAGTGACCCCTCTAAAGTGTTCACTTGCGACGAAAATCTGTTGTCGCTAATAAAAACGTATGTTCCCAAAGATGAGAATCATGACGAGAAGTTCTACGGTCACCCGGATGAGGATGAAGACAGTGTACCGTATGCCGAGCCCCAGGACGAGGCGGGCCAACACGAGAGAAATGTTCATTCATTTGCCCAATCGCCTATCATCTCGGATGTGCTGTCACTTTATCAAAAACAGGAGGTTGATAGTCAAAACGGAAGTCAAGTTGATGACGCCAGTCAGAATGGTGACGAGGTGAGTCAGAACGGTGATGAGCTGAGTCAGAGCGGTGATGGTGATGTGAAGAGAGCCGAGGGCGCGGGGAGCGTGGTGAACTTGGCAGACGATGATTCCGTCGACTTCTATGATTCAGTCGAGCAAGTTATAGTTGTCGTTGACGACGACTGACTTATTGTGACAGCCACTGACATATAGAAATTAAGAAAAATCAAGTCATTGCATGTTCTGAGATAACTTTGTTGGACCCCTAAATGCATGGCTCCGCCCCAACGACACTTTTGTGTGCATAATTACACATAATTGCACAAAATTACTCTATGATCGTTTGTAAATGCGTCCCGAAATATGACTATTTAATGTATAGAGACAAAGTTATGGTATCCAATTCTTTATTCGATAAAAGTGCAGCTCCTTCCACAGTCACGACTGCGAGACACGGAAAAGGGAATACATATTTTACATAAGTAATGTAAAGCTTATCTAAAGATAATATCGAATAACGGAAGTAATTCTGATCACCGGAGATAACGCTTTTGTTAGGAAATGGATCCCTATGTATGAGGCAATACGTGCGTTAATGGTGTAACATAAAACGCTGTTATGTAGCTGAATATTTAATGTGTAAAACAATTATTGCCTATACATTGATTACCTCATCTGCACTGCCAGTCGGGTCACCAAATCATATATGATTTTACTTTAGACATATTAATCCTTTTAATAATCGTTATTATTGAAGGCATATTATGGTTAATATGTGGATTTTTTATTTCGAATATCCAAATATATAGATAGATGTAGTTTAATATTAAAGTGGTTCGATATATTATTATAATATAGGATTAGTATACAATAAGTTTAGACCTTAAGTAGCGGTGATATGTTTCAATTTACGTGTAATCTTTTTTCGAAGACGTTAGTATGCTACCGTAATTATGACGATTTGTTTGACTAATGGCTTGCTAATAGTTTTGTTTTTAACCTAATCTCATTTTAATTTAATTGTTTTCTATCGTTTAGACAAGGTTAGGATACGAATGTACAAACATCATTTATCTTGCATTTATATTATCATTATTATTAATTAATCGTAGTATTTTATTTTCATGTGATTTTCGCCAACCTTATTTATCGAATCACCAAGCGAAAGAGTTCTGTAAGTCAAGAGAGAACTAGCGCTCTACTGTCTTGTCTATGTCTCTTATTATGTGAGTATATTATTCTTAAAACATAAAATACGATTCCACGTAATGTTAGGTAATAATTATTGTACTAACCCTAATAGAATCACGCCCGCCCTAGAACTATTCGCATGTCTCAATGCTAGTTAGATATTTTCATAAACATGCCAACGCATGAAGGAAGCTTGGTGAAAAAGCACACAAATGAGAAAAATGGTTTTATTCCAATTCCCAAAAACTTATTTTTCTATCAAGGATACCCTTGAAAATGTATGTAGTTGAATCACTGGACTTACAAAAATATAGTAAGTATGCCATATGTAATCAGAATAGACTATGATAATATTATTAAATATTTTTTATTTAACATTAAAAGCACATTGTCCCCAGTCTTACAGCAGTTTAAACATTGTCCTTAGTAGGTACCATAGTATCACTTAGTTAATATTAATTGATTATCAATTTTGTATTAAAAATAGCCCCATTTCAGCCCCGCGTTCGTAAGCTAAATAGACTAGTCCTCTCGGAGCTCGGGGCGTTAGGTGGGGACGGGTTGGGGGTGAGGGGATTGCCTAATGATCGCAACGCATACGACATTATAGACAGCGATGTCTTATCTCGAGATATCGTCAAATAGAATACGGATGTATCATGGTTAGTGAACGACAGAACAGTCCCCGTCCCGCCGCTCACATACATAACTAAGGCGCGGACTGTAGTAATTTTTTTTTTGTTGGCTTTATGTTCGAAGGAGCTAAACGTCTTGACGTAATGTTCGGGCAGACGAATTTTAGTTAAAATGTTTCATACTTTTTGTTTTGTTTATAATTGGGCAATGTGGTCGATGAACAGCGATAGGTTCACATACTCCGCGATACGTTCACCAACTTGTCAGTGTGGTCACCTTTGGCACATATGTATGTATGTATTAGCGTGAGTGAAGGTATATGGTATGTGTTATTTAAGTTTAAGTGATATTTATAGTCGTGAACTATGTGTAGGTATCCGTTGTTATAAATGTCCTTTGTAAATTGAACTATGCTAGCTTCAGTTATATTTGAGCTCCGCTTTCTTAATTGGAAGGACCAAAAATGTGCACGCCGTCTTTGTTTAAGAACTTTTACTACAACAACACTAGCTTTGAATATTGGGAATTGAGCTCGCTAATTGAGGAATGAGCGTGCGATGGGCACGTGAGTGCGTGCGACAGGCAAGGGAATGTTACTGTGGAGATATAACACTTTCTCAGACGTTTCGTCACGCGTCAACTAATTTGTACGTGTAGATATTAGGTCAATATCCATTTAGTATATTCATCAGTTCTGACCGGTTTATAGAAATGATAGTTGTATGTATGTTGGGATATGTATGGGTTTGATTTGAATGTATTGTAATGGTATTGAAGAGTAAATGTAGCAACATTTGCTGCCTGTGTAGTTTCTCAATATTTTGGGCAATCATAAAGCGATCATGAAGCTTTCTAATTATATCTGGTTTGTAATTATGACCTTGTTGATCAGAACGCAGACGTCATGTTTTGTGCAGTCATTTATGTAGTTAAGTTTTTTTCGTAAATGAAAATATGTACATACGTACCTACTTTAATTAGTATACTATTATTGTAATACTTGGCATATTATATAAACTTCATATTGAGCAGTCGTGGGACTATTAACTTCTTTTAACAATATTTATTTTATTAAGATGTATTAAAAAAATACTAGGATCGCAGTCTCTACCTTATTATCAGGTAGATAACAAACTTTCCGGATTGAACTGGTATTGGAAAAGTGAAGGATTTTTAAAAGATATGGTATTTGACAATTATGTAAGGTTTATTTCAAGTTCGATTCATGTTATTGTTTTTTAGTGTCTAATATAAAATTGGTTGTCTGTAAAGTCGGTTTACGAACGATAAATTTACGTGATAACGTCATCTTCTACTCGGACGCATCGACCGATGGAGTGAAAGGGAGGTAGATGCATTACAAGCCGAGCGCTTAAGCCGATCGTGCCTCTCTATCGCTTGTTCCGCTTCTCGCTTGCATGCTGGGCTGGGCTGAACGTCACAATGAGTCATGCTTTTTCGTGAGTGCAGCCGTCGTTCATCGATTTATAAGACTTTATCACGTCAAAAAACATGTTAACACAAATTTGTGATGTCTGCTCTGAGTCAACGTTATTTTTGTTCTTATGCCAAAGCGATGTGAATGTTATCGGCTACTTTGTGAATGCGTACTTTTAAATGATTATATATTAAGTCGTGTTGTCTCTGATATTTTTTTTCACGTATATTGAGGTAGCTACTAGAAATAGGCATTCATCATTTCCTTGTCAGACTATGGTTTATTGTATCGATAATGAACATTGGAAGTAAAAGATAATGATTATATTAATGGTTTATTTATTTATTTAGTCAACATACACCTGGTTTTCGTGGAGCTGATCGACTCTGCACGGACACGAAGATAAGTCAAGGTGTTAAAAATCTTATATTGTTAAAGGATTCTATTACACAATTTTCAAAAACAGATACAACTCGTACCACAGAATCAATCAGCGCCGTTCCGAATGAACTGTGGGGTGTTGAAGTGTTATTGTAAAGATACACCCTAAAAATACATATTTGAGCTTTCATAAATGCCTTTTTTTATACCATTTGGGTGGCAAACAAGCATGCGGCCCGCCTGATGGTAAACGGTTACCACCGCCTACGGACGCTTGCAACACGGGTATCACTCACGCGTTGCCGACCCTTAAATATATTTTCTGATGAATTACATGACAAGATTAAACTTATGACTAATCTTGACTCATCCATATTATACACGGAATCCGTACGTGGTTATTACATCGGTTTAATGGGTGATAGAAGTAAAAATAATCCAGACAATATAGAAATACGAGTAGATAAATAAAAACTACAACTTTAATTTGGGAGCCCGAGAAAAATATTAAATTCGTCTGTCTCACCGATTAATCTCCCTTTATCTTAGATCTCCACGTGACATTAGCGGAACACCTGAGATCAAGCTCGTCATGATTACGTAATGGAACATTGAAGCCACAAGTTGAACTAGTATTACATAATACTAAAACCGCTCATACATTACTATATCATTAAACAGGGTAATAATTGCAAGAACACGTCAACACGCCCTGATTTAGTCCAAAATGTGATATTTTTCATATTGCTGTATAACCACGACATTAACAATAGAAAACATACATTTTAATATTATAAAAATAGCTTTGCGCTTTTACATCATACGATGTTATTAACGCAAATTGTATACGCTATTATAACTTATTTTATCGTATTATGGTTCAATTTGATGGTAAAACTCATTATGTGACGTTCCTTCCAAAGCAGAATAATAAACACATATACAACCCTAGAAAATATATACGATAATGACATTGAAGTGTACGTTAATTCACATAACATAAATTCACTAAATGTCCACGAAAGTATATAGGGTACAATTAAAAACGCAAATTATCTTTTTGGGTTGGCCCATCTCCGAAATGGCGGGACCGATTTTGACGAGTCACTATTTGATAAGTTATGCTATAAGGGGGTATCATTATTTTAATATGTGTAATCAAATTGACTGCGAGTGAACCGCGGGGAGTAGAAACAAATATATGGAGGAATCTTTGTAAGAAGATGGCTTTTACACCCTATTAGAGTCTAATAATGACACAATGAGTTAAACCAAATAATTGAGGAAATAAAAAGTTAAATACAGAAGGTACACACAGTCCAAACATCCATTCATACATTTTAGCACCCTTAGGGTAATTTTACACTTCTTGTAACCGGATATACAGTACCTTACGATAAGGGGATAGTCCTTACACCTTAAAATATTTAAATTGAAATAAATTACCCAGAATCGTTTTTAGCCACAACACAGAATAGGACGTCATATTAAAGGCTTCCCAATTCTTAATAATTGTTCATCTTTTTAGCATTAGTAATCATTTGAAGCTCGAAATAACACAAGTAAAAAATGTGGTTAAGGTCAGAAAATTTGATGGCACTATTAATTCAAAGAAGAAAAGAAACATCGGCAAAATTAAACAAAAGGTTAAACCCGATCAATCCCGAATTATGGAGTCCGATCGCTGCAAAGGTACTTCGATGTTGACGGACAATTGAGTGCGATTTGATTATTAACGTGCTACTCAACTTTCAACTTTGCTACTTAAAACAAATGAACAAGATATACTTTTCCCTGATTGATTATTATACCTACTAATATAAACGATACAATTTTGTAATAATGACAGTCGTATGCCATAGGTCTAACAACAAAGTATATTAAGATTACCAAATATATGCCCGCGACTTCGATCTAAACATAACGAGATATTATTATAAATACATCTGTATATTAACTTACACATTTGTTATTAAATACTGAATATCCAGTTTCACAAAAAGTTACTTGAAACTCGGTCTTTATATCAACGTATATTTACAGAATGCAACAGACCAATTCAGTTATTTAGAGGTATACATTACAGTGTTGTCATATAGAAACTAAGACATTTATTTGATATACAATTGGAAAGCTGCGTGACCGAAACAAAATAAAGCTTGTCAAAAGTTAAACAGTAAAATTTTCGGCAGGGATATATGTAGGTGTCAAATTGACAGTTCACTTTCCGTCACTTTGACAAACAGCGTCATTCGAGTAGTTTTTAATTAAGTCTTCGGACTAAAATGGCTTTAAAGGTCAATCATAAACGACCCCTTGGCTATTGGAACTGAACTGGTCTTAATGAGTGGATGATATAGACCAAGGCTTGTATTGTATTTTGACAATACGTCGCGTCATTCTTGACAAAAAATATGTGATATTTATATTAACAAGTAAATTCACTAACTAGATATGATTAGATTGTTATACTTTAGCATCACCATCGTTACTGCTCAGTCAATATCTAACGAACGAATTATATAATTATATACATTTATTATCGCGTGGGTTTAAAGGTGAAATCGAAATTAGTTGTTGTTTATAAATAATAATTACTTTAGACCTAGTCTCAATCTCTCTCTCTTTTACTATAAGAAAGAGACAAGAATATAAGCATAGGGCATCCACAATTATGGTACAAATAATACTATCAGTAAGAGTCGAAACCGCGTCCCAGAGCTTCGCAGCCAGGAGTTCTGACTTAACTAGAAGGCAGTCTTTATGATATTTATGCATTATGGTTTTGTAAATCATTGAGAATTTCCCGAAAGATTTTAAGGTTTTGCAAGAAGGGTGACATGAAAATTACCTTGATTTGCAAAAGGTAGCATTAACTGTATGCTAAACGAGTCCTCTATTTGTTAAACAATTGCCGCTTTAGTGGTATATAGAGAGATTAGTGTAGTAGTGGTGTATAGCGGTATTTAAAATATTATAATAAAAAACTATAATTTTTTTATTATAATAATAAAATACTTTATAATTTCACCTTTAAACCCTTATATGACTGCATGTCCATTGCCAAACGTTGCTAAGAGAAATTGAACTGTAAGAACCTACTCAGTCCTTATTTTAAATGAGCAACTCAAACATGCAAGTAACTAAGTGAATATTTCTTTTGGCAACAGTCCATCAATATTAATCTAATTTGTAATTACAATAATAATACATAATAATGTTAATCATCAACTTAAATTAATGTTAAAAACAACATAAAAATTGTTTAGATATGAATGTACAGTCACACCGTATTATTACTTATGGTATTAAAAAAAAAATCTTATGACCTTGACTGTAAAGGTGAACGCATAGGGACGGAAGCGTCCAAGTCTAAAGAAACAGAGACCGAGGAGAGAAATCGGAAAATAAATCTAAGAATTAATACACAATGATTTGTTTGTGGACTAATTCTGACCACCAGAACGTGGTGTTACCATAATTACCCAAATGTGAGTTGTTGCAAAGAAATACACGAAAAATTATAATATATTATATTATAAAATAATAATATATTCTCACGCCTTCCCACAAGGGGAAAGGGGTAGGCAGAGGTGTATAAGTATAATCATCACATTACAGGTGGTATAGCGTTCACCTTTGAAATTACTTTTACCGACAGACAAATTATTACGGGCGTGTTATATCTTTATATAACGTCCGTAAAAATCTGTGTCGATATTAAAACGTTATTAACGTTATCGGTAAAAACCAGTCATGTTGATTGAAAATTATATTCTCATTTTAAGATATTGTCAAAGAAATACACTTATTTTTGTCAATACATAGACAACGAATTCCAAAGCAAATGATTTTCAAGTAATGCATCCCGCATTACTTGAAAATTATTTGCTTCTGGTCTTAAACCAAAGGGACTGTTCACTTTGAAATCCTAACTTATTGATCAAACATGTCCTTTGGCTAAGCCAATTGGACAATACAAAAGAAAAAAAATCCCGAGACTTTTTGGTCTAGGCATCAGCTTGCCATAACAAAATTATTCGCGTGTGGGTTGTCGAATTGATTATAAATTTTCTTATAACTGTCATTACTCCTTGACTAGTACATCCTGCAGGCACTATTACCACACAACCTACGATACCACTTCTCTGCTAATGCGCATTTATGTGTATATAATTTGTATATGTCTTACGTACGATCCAAAATAGTTATTGTGTCAAATTTAAGGGCACGCTTTGAAACTAGAATCAAGTAATTAAAGCTACAAATATATATACGTCAATGGATTGTACGACGTATGTAGGTACATCTGTTCCTTTCGCACTCTTGAATATTGAAGGCAATAGAACGTCGTGGTACGTGCCCTGTTTTATTTTAAACTATTCCCATTTACCAGTCAGAACAACTCACGGCTGCGACGACCTAAGCTTGTCCAATCCCTACAGTGTCTTTAGACGTGTTTTCTAAGCTCTTAACCAGTGGTAGCCTGGTGACGATTTGGCTCGCTTTGAACAACAGTTGTTGGTGTTGAGAAAGCATCGCGTTTCCACAAACTGGTATTTGGGAAGCGTCGTGGTTCAATAAACTGGTATTCGGGAAGCGTCGTAGTTCCGGCAGTTAGTATTCGGGAAGCGTCGTAGTTTAGAAGCTATCGTTGGGGCAGCGTGGTGGTTCAGTCGTCCCACTCCCCGTCGCTGGTGGTGTTGTCGCTGTCGTCCGAATCGGACTCGGAGTGTATGGCCTGGTTGCGCTTGTCGAGCGCCAGCTTGAGCGCCACGGCCAGCGCGCACGTGCCGCCCGGCGCCGCCGCCGCCGGCCGCTCGCCCGGGCTGCTGCCCGACCTGCTCACCTGCGCACGCGCACACACACACATTATATATAACAACAGGACTGGGCTCGTAACTAACAATTTACTTATTGCTAGATATAGATTACTTGGTAGATGAGCCGTGGTGGCCGAGTGGTTCGAGCAGTTGCCTGCGACGCAAAGGTCGCAAGTTCGAATCCCGACTGTACCAATGAGTTTTTCTGAACTTAAGTACAGTGATTAGTCACACCACGAGCTTTACGGTGAAGGAAAGCATCGAGAGGAAACCTGCATACGTCTGAGAAGAAATTCAAAAGGCGTATTTATAGTCGTGCTTGAGTAACGGCGATGGACTTGCCATCTGTCACGTTGGCACCTAATATACCTCTGGCGGAAAGTGGGTGTGTGGGTATTACCTATACACCTCTGCCTACCCCTTCGGGGACCCTTGTGGGAAGGCGTGAGGATATATTATATTATTATTATTATTAGATTACTTGGGTTTTAATACAAAACAAAATTATGTAAGTGATCCAGCTATCATAATATGTATAATGAATGAGAATAGGTTCCACGCAAAAACGATTGAAAGTGGAACGAAATA
Source organism: Drepana arcuata (assembly GCA_016069955.1). Taxonomy (NCBI): domain Eukaryota; kingdom Metazoa; phylum Arthropoda; class Insecta; order Lepidoptera; family Drepanidae; genus Drepana; species Drepana arcuata. Next base: position 170,111 of record JACCPG010011396.1, read on the forward strand.
GGATGAAATTTACAACAAACAAAGTAAGATTACACGCGCGTGGCACAGCGGGGCAGTGTATAGTATAATGTCAGTATCCTTTAATTTCAGCGTGAAAGGGCAATCAGGTTACTTCTACGGATGTCATCGTTACGTTTAGTTTCTGTGCCAAAACAATGTAACCAAATAAAATTTGATTTATTTATTATTTAAAAAAAAGTATAATTAGTTAATACCTCTAGTATGTATGTGCCACTTACTGATTTCAGTTCGATGCCCTGTCTGATTTCGCTGAGCAAATTGCTTCTGTTGTCTTCGCTGGGAGGCGGCTTTGAATTTACTTCCACGCGCTGTTAGAAACCAAGAAAAAAATTTAAAAATCGTTCATATATTTCTTGGCAGGAATCAAGTGTAGAGTCGTATCTATTTGTAGGTTGAATTGAATTCTAGTCCAATCCTAGTAGTTTCATGAAAAAGGGATTATTATCAGGTAACATAAGTAATCCATAGCCTAATGTGTTTTATATTCGAATATCCCACGATATCATTTGACGTGTTACAGACTAAAAGACTAGTATCCATGTCGTGAGTATGTATATAAAAAGGTACCTTGAGTCCCGTGGACCCGCTGCGTATGCTCTCCATGAGGGCGGCGCGCGCGTCCGGCGCGGCGTCGGGCGGCGGCGGCGCGGCGGGCGGCGCGGGCGGCGGGGGCGGCGCGCCCGGCGGCGGCGGCGGCGGGGGGGGCCCGGGCGGCGGGGGAGGGGGCAGCGTGGGCGGCGCCGACGACGGCGCTACACACGATAACGACTTTCTTTCTAACATCTGGCTAATGATACTACTTACATCATAAATGCGAATATGTCTGTGACGATGTTGTTCCTAAGCAACGGAATTAGATACAATTTCTCACAAATAGACTTTTAGCCAGTTAAGTTTTATTCAAATTTTACACAGGTTATGCGTGGGATAAGGCTTATATAGTGTAGTCTAAATAAGTTAATAGAATCTAATGTATTTTTCACAGTTTCGTATAATGTCATCAATGCAATCCAAAAATTATGGATTTCTATTTCTAAAAATAATATAAATAAATTCATACGTTTTGAATTCCAAGCGAAATGTGCATTTCTAATCTCGATATCAAACTCGAGTATTATTAGTACTCGAGTGGACTTACGAGCTAGAGTATTTATGGTACTCACGGTGCGAGGGCCGCGGCGGCGGGGGGTTGCGCGGCGCCGGCGGCGGCGAGGGCGGCGGCGCCAGGCGCGCGGGCGGCGGCGGCGGCGGCGCGCGGGACGCTACGCCGCAAGGGAATATTATATTTGCTACCCTTCCCATCAACAAACTAACATCGCAGGAAATAAGCTTGTAACAACAATTTAAAAAAGTGCTTGTGCGATCATTGTCTGCAGTTTACATGATGTGGCGCTTGTGAAGGTTATGTGTGTTTATGATGTGGCGTTTGTGTGAGGTTTGTGTGGAGTATGTGTTTATGATATGGCGTTTGTAAGAGGTTTGTGTGTTTATGACGTGGCGTTTGTGTGGAGTATGTGTTTATGATATGGCGTTTGTGTGAGGTTTGTGTGTTTATAACGTGGCGTTTGTGTGGAGTATGTGTTTATGATATGGCGTTTGTGTGAGGTTTGTGTGTTCATGACGTGGCGTTTGTGTGGAGTATGTGTGTTTATGATATGGCGTTTGTAAGAGGTTTGTGTGTTTATGACGTGGCGTTTGTGTGGAGTATGTGTGTTTATGATGTCGCGTTTGGGTGGGATATGTGAGTTTATGATGTGACGTTTGTGTGAAGTATGTTTATGATGTGACGTTTGTGTGGAGTATGTGTGGTTATGGCGTGGCGTTTGTGTGGGATATGTGAGTTTATGATGTGGCGTTCGTGTGTGGTGTTGGGGGGTATGATACGACGTTTGTTTGTGATTTGTGTGGCGGGTGTTCGAGTGGTGTTACTCACGCGGGGCGGGGGCCTGAGCGGGGCCTCGGGCTGGCACGGGGGGCGCGCGGGTTGGTACACCTAGTAGAAAAATAGGTTTAAAATTGAAAAATATTGCTAAAATAATATAAATGAATTACATGAAACCAAATACAAAGCTTTATTTGAGCTAAAAATCGTGGCTTTAAGCGGTTGTTTTATAATGTCGCTCACCTCTGGGCGGCGTCACTTCGTGCAAGTTCTCCTTGACGGCGTTGATACCGCCGTGACTTTCAATGAAATCGTAAATGAACTCGCGTGTATCGTCGTCCTCCAGCTGCGTGTCCGACACACCCGCCATTGAGAAGAACGAACGCAACTCGTCGTTAGGTAAGTTGCCCACATCGAAACCTGTACACAAACAAAATAATATTGTTTGTTAATTCCATAATTCACTTTAATATCCAACAAATAAAGTTGAATATACATATCTTTTCTTGTGCAAGAATCATAAAGATCCTTAATTCCTTGATAAAATAGCTCGAATTTTATATTAATTAATACCTTGAAACAATTCCACACGGATTGAAATAGGCCCAAATAAAGCAATACTTGTACTATGGTATGGTATGGTATGGTATGTAAAGCCGTGGTGGCCGAGTGGTTCCAGCAGTTGCCTGCGACGCAAAGGTCGCAAGTTCGAATCCCGATTGTAAAAATGAGTTTTGAACTTAAGTACAGTGATTAGTCACACCACGAGCTTTACGGTGAAGGAAAACCGAGAGGAAACCTGCATACGCCTGAGAAGAAATTCAAAAGGCGTATGTATAGTCGTGCTTGAGTAACGGCGATGGACTCGCCATCTGTCACGTTGGCACCTAATATACCTCTGGCGGAAAGTGGGTGTGTGGGTATTACCTATACACCTCTGCCTACCCCTTCGGGGACCCTTGTGGGAAGGCGTGAGGATATATTATTATATTATTATAAATAAAGTTGAATATAAATATCTTTTCTTGTGCAAGAATCATAAAGATCCTTAATTCCTTGATAAAAATGCTCGAATTTTATATTAATTAATACTTTGAAACAATTCCACACAGATTGAAATGGTCCCAAATAAAGCAATACTTGTACTATGGTATATCTAGATGGATGGATATATACATAAATTGATAGGACGTCCAAGGCTAAGGTACAAATCATTCTATCTGGCCTCAGCGGGATCTGACCCTCGGCCTCAAGCTTCGCGGACAGGAGCTCCGGCCACTAGACCACACGAGATTTCAAATATGATATTATAAAGTTCAGAGTAATATTTAATACATATAATAAGAAATTCAAAGGCGTATGTATAATCGTGCTGGAGTAACGGCGATGGACTCGCCATCTGTCACGTTGGCACCTAATATACCTCTGGCGGAAAGTGGGTGTGGGGGTATTACCTATACACCTCTGCCTACCCCTTAGGGGACCCTTGTGGGAAGGCGTGAGGATATATTATATCATTATTATTCAATATTTATTTTATGTATTAACTAGCTAAGACCGCGACTTCGTCAGTGTGGAATTCAATAAAAAAATATTGTTCAGTTTCTAAAATAAAAGTAACCTAAGTTATTCCTTTTTACATCAGCTAACGGCCAGTGAAATTCAGACAAAATCAGTCCAGCCATTTCAGAGATTAGCCGGAACAAACATGATATTTTGTTAAATAAAAGTGAACTTTAACTCTTTTGTGGTAAGAGTTCCGACCGACCAGCTGTCGACCTTCCTTCAGGAGGAATTTTGGCCGAAAGGTGTAGTCTTCCGGCGATTTAGAGGCCGGATACGCAACACCCCGAGCCACACGTCGACAACCTTACGTGTGAATTAATGTTAAGAATATTTTAATTGCTATTTATTGTATTTTATATTTAAATTGTATATAATATTATTGTATGTCTATGGGCCTCGTTGCCTGAAATAAAGATATAAATAAAAAATAAAATAAATAAAAATAAATGCATCGTGCATTTAGTAAAAAGCGGTTATTTTAATATTACAAACAGACACTACAGTTTTATTTGTATGTAAAGATGATGTATACCTTTGTTCGCATCCCAGCCGACATGTGAGATATGTTTGAAGTCTTGTGGGCTGCCGATGTCGGCCTTAGTCAGTTTGCCCCGCTTTGGTTTCTTCCCCGTGTTCTTCAGGGTGTTGTAGTTGCCTAAAGGGAAAAGTTACATAGAACACAATACGAACCAACACAATTATCAAACTATCTTCAAGAGTTCGGATTTCTTTGTTCACATTCACCTTATCTCACTGCTAGTCATAATGCTCTCTCTTTACATCTCTTCATTTCCGTACAACCTTCATACGTCATTGGCTCATTTTAAAAATAATAATAATATATCCTTTATTGTACAAACACACACATTTAAAGACAAAAAGTAATGACAAATAATACACGTAGTAGGCACAATAGGCGGCCTTATCGCTAAAGCAATTTCTTCCAGGCAACCAGTGTAGAGAGATAGAAACAGAGAAAGAAAAGGTAGGTGTGACAGTTGAGAGGATGAGATAGAAACACTTATTATAATATATAAAAAATTTACAATATACATAAATAAATACGAAACATATACTTTTTATATAATTTTAATTAAAAAAAAATCGTACTACTCTTTTCCTGTTACCTTTTGGTGACAGTTATTCTTTCGTTTTGTTCATATTATTAATAATGGTTTGGAATTGGAATTGAAATGAGGAATATTTTATTGTCTGTGTCGGACGTGTGAGGTTTCATTATGTCTTTCTTGTGTACTGTTTATATTGTGGTATTGAGCCGTGGTGGCCGAGTGGTTCGAGCAGTTGCCTGCGACGCAAGGTCGCAAGTTCGAATCCCGACTGTACCAATGAGTTTTTCTGAACTTAAGTACAGTGATTAGTCACACCAAGAGCTTTACGGTGAAGGAAAACATCGAGAGCAAACCTGCATACGTCTGAGAAGAAATTCAAAGGCGTATGTATAGTCGTGCTTGAGTAACGGCGATGGACTCGCCATCTGTCACGTTGGCACCTAATTTACCTCTGGCGGAAAGTGGGTGTGTGGGTATTACCTATACACCTCTGCCTACCTCTTCGGGGACCCTTGTGGGAAGGCGTGAGGATATATATATATATATTGTGTATTGCTTTTAGAGTAATTGGCTACTGGCCATTCTAATGTGTATTCTAAATTAGAATTTCTAATAAAAAAATAACAGGGAACACTTATTGAATGACAGACACTGTCAAACTATATTTACAATCAAACCTTAATTAACGCCAGTTGCTTTGCCAATCTCTGCATTGGAGAGTCGATCTAAAATCTTTACGCCGCACATTTTTCGAAGGGAGCGCATCTAATCTACATTTATGCCATTTTCATGCTTCCCCTGACATACCCAGGTTCGCTGCGGTATAGTAAAATATATGTATACTTGAGGGGAAGGCCGGCTTGGGCGGCAGCGGCGCGGGCGGCGGCTCGGGCGGCGCCTCGGGCGGGGGCGCGGGCGGCGACGCGGCGGGGGGCGAAGGCGCCAGCCCGTTGAGCCTGCCCGCGCCGCTGTTGGCGCGCGTCGCCAGCATCGACCGCTGACGGCGCTCTGCACACAACATTACACTTTTACATACTACTATTAACCCTTAATATATAATTAATACGAAAGTTTAATTTGAAAAATGCATTAAGTCCTTTTTTCAACAAACCCGGAATTATACTATCGTGCATTTTACTTAAACTCATATTTAACTAGATGTTAAATTAAGTAGTTACGTAATAATTCATTATAGTGTGGTTGGCTGATAAGCCCCCGAGATAAAATCCCTTTCTGTTCACTTTCCGCTATCCATTGCATGGCAACACCATAACATTTTCCGCTCATAATGTTAGTGCCATACTATTGCAAGTTTGAGCTTGAACAGAAATAGATTTACCTAGAAAGAGCAAGAGAGAGATATAACTATAACTCAATAGCATTCGTTTTAGAGATTAACAATCGTAACTGACATATCGATCCAAGAGATTGATTTTAGCAGTTAGCAGAAGGCAGCTACGGAACTCTATTTATTCATCATACATACGAACATATTGTACATTTTATTGACAAATTAATGAAGTTGGAAAGTAGCTCTTACTAATGCAACAATAAGGCACAAACAAAAGTCTACATTAAGATATCTATTGGCATGGATAACGATGATTCACGTCAACAGTAATTCGAACGATCTAACGTCATTGCGGCATGTTTGTAGGCCATATTTGTAAACAAAACAACATTCATATATTGTGATCATTTATAAACACAATGGTGAGGTCACCTCGCCTCGGTAATCGCGAAATTATACATTCAATTTGATACCGTGATCTATCACACCAAGAGCTTAACGGTGAAGACAGGACAAGGAAGAAACCTGTATACGATTGAGAATACCTTCAAACACGTATGTAATTGTGACAGAAGATAGAAATACGGCTAAGATTTACGAAAATAAAGATTATACATAGAACTACTTGTACTGTCCAGCTTCGCTTGGTTGAAAATATAAAAGCCACGGACCCAGTGGCGATATCTATCGGGTCCCATTGCGAAATTAAATCTAAAAATCTAAACCATTTTCGAATCCACCTGAAGAAACAGAAGATTTCATTCAAATCGGTCCAGCCGTTTACGATTCTATAAAGGACATACAGACAAACATTTATATATACTACTTTGGAAACAGAAAAGTTGGAAACAGTTATAAATAAATATAATTTTATCTTGTTAATCAATTAACCCATCTTGTCTAACTATAAAAATAAAAATCTGTTTGTTCCCTATACGTTCCGAAATACGTAATCTGGGCGCATATTTTTGTTTAACAGGTTTGAAGACGGTGATGAAACTGATTAGTAATGTGGTCACGTCCAGGAGGTTTAATGGCCCGAAAAAAGAAGTCTCAAAATTTGCGTGGCATTGCGACGCATGCCAGATGCAGTTAACATTAACACAGATTTTACAAACTGATGGTGTTCCCCGGAGACATTCCGGTACCAATTGGAGAAAGTGCAATGCAAAGTGCACGCCTTTTAATACAGTCTTGTCGCCGTACCTCGGGCACTTTTTCAGCGCTTTCACAAAGCCGAGAAATATAATAATACTAGCTGTACACGCGACTACGTCCGCATGGCATTAAAAAAACAGTTTCTAAAATAAAAGTTGCCCAAGTTACTCCTTTTTACATCGGCTATCTTCTAGTGAAAGTCCCGTCAAAATCGGTCGAGCCGTTTCAGAGATTAGCCGGAACAAGCAGACAGACAAAAATTTTGCTATGCTATTTTATTAATTTTGCTAAAATGCTATTTTGGTATATGTACCGTGTATACATCCATGATGCAGTTAGTAAAAAGCGGTTATTCTAATATTACAAACAGACACTCCAATTTTATTAATTTGTATAGATTAATTCAAAGCCAAGCGCTTTGATAATGTCAGTTAATTACGAAGCGAAAGAAGTGCAAAAGCATTCAGATATGAACTTATCCACTGCGTTCCAAATACATAATTATCGTTACATAAGTACTGCTAAACTCGGCATTGTATTTGAAACGGATTGAGAAGCATGTGCAAATGCAATGCTAAATTAAGTAGTTTCTTTCTATTCCAGTTTACCTTTACCTTCTCTTCTGTTCTTCCTCGTCTCAATCTTATCGATAAGTATGTTCTTAAGTATCTCAGCTTCATCCTCATTCGCAAAGTTAAATGCAGTCATGTATTCCTGAAAACAGAAAGGTTGGACTTACTTACGAAGCATAACCAACAACATGAGCCGTGGTGGCCGCGTGGTTCGAGTAGTTGCCTGGAACACACAGATTGCAAATTCGAACCTCGACTGTACCAATGAATTTAGATTAGTCACAGCACGAGCTTTACGGTGAAGGAAAACATCAAGAGACCTGCATACCTTTGAGAAGAAAATTAAAGGCGTATAGTATAGCCGTAATTGAGTAACGGTGATGGACTCGCCATCTGTTAAGTTTGCAGCCTAAATATATCTCTGGCGGAAAGTGGGTTTGTGGGGCACAAACTACATTTACACGAACCCCTTCGGGGACCCTGACCCGGGATCCTTCTGGGAAGACATGATGACATAAAACAATTTTTAGGTGATAAAATTATGTCAAATATTTAAATTATGTCAAAATAATTAAATATTTAAATTATTTAAATTTAAATTTAATTAAAAATATTTAAATAATTCCAACACTTAGGTACAAATATTCGAAAATAAGCACCAATGTAAACCCCAATTCTCAAAATTTGCAGCCAGGAGCTCTTGCCACTATAACACACAACCGTCTAATATTTGTGTAACCTGTCTATTACTTAACAACTAGCTGTCCCGCGACTTCGTTCTTGCGTGGAATTTTATCCAGAACAAATAGACAGACAGACAGACAAAAATAAAAAATACATATATTTTGGTATATGTACCGTGAACGTGTATACATACATCCATATGCATTTAGTATAAAGCGGTTCTTTTAATATTACAAGCAGACACTCCAATTTTATTTATTTGTAGGTATAGATACCCTCCCGTGCTAAACAGAGACAATAGAGCGTCATTTCTCTCTAGACTTATAGAGACTAAACTTTATAATTAAAGAACCGAATTCGTGTTGGACCTGTTGGCAGCTATTTGGAAGACAACGAATCCCACGCCCTAGGTCATAACGTTTATAGGCAACTTATGAATACTCTACAAAGAAAAATATTGATCCTTCCACACAGTCGAGTCGAGAAAGCTTTAAAGGTTGTTAGAAAGACATGTGTAATTGTAATCTCAAATGTTTAAAGTATTTTTTTTTATTAACTAAGTTTAACACTATAACATACATACATATCATCACGCCGGGTCCCTAACGGGGTAGGCAGAGAGTATAGAGCGCCAGTTCTCTCTAGACTTACATACCTCTTTCGCTTCGTCCACATTCATCAGTCTATTCATACGTGCCCGTCGGTTTCGAGTACTCTTAACGTTCCCGTACTTGAGAGCCCGATCGATTTGATCCAGGTAGTTGGAACGTGGCCTTCCTCTGCCTCTCCTTGTACACACTTTTGCTTTGTATATCTGTTTCGTCAATCTTTCTTCACTCATCCTTTCTATGTGTCCAAACCAACGTAACATGCCTTTCTTAATCTTTACAATCACGCCCTCATTCGCGCCAGTTGATTTGCGAATCTCTTCCTTGCGGATTCGATCTAAGATCGTTACTCCGCACATTTTTCGAAGAGATCGCATCTCAACTGCTTTCAAGCTATTTTCATACTTCCTCTGACATAACCAGGAACCAATCTATGTACCTACCTACGTGTATACGTGACAGATAGCGAGTTTCCAGCGAACCTAACTTGTAGTAAGGTTACTAGACCACTAAATGGTACCTATTTAGATAGATATGTAAATAAATAAACAAGCCGTGGTGGCCGAGTGGTTTGAGCGGTTGCCTGCGACACAAAGATTCACAAGTTCGAATTCCGACTGTACCAATGAATTTTTCTGAACTTAAGTACAGTGATTAGTCACACCACGAGCTTTACGGTGAAGGAAAACATCGAGAAGAAACCTGCATACGTCTGAGAAGAAATTCAAATGCGTATGTATAGTCGTGCTTGAGTAACGGCGATGGACTCGCCACCTGTCACGTTAGCACCTAAGTATATCGATGTCGGAGAGTGGGTGTGTGGGTACTACCTACACACCTCTGCCTATCCCTTCGGGGACCCTTATGGAAGGCGTGAGGATATATTATATTATTATATACGTTATGACAGTGTATGAATCAGAGGATATTATTAAATTAACTCTACAAACGGTACCTATATTGTATGTGAACCGATTTGAGCATTTCCTCAATACGCCGATATGGGTTTAATTATATTGACATACGCGTCTGCAATAGTTTGTTTTAAATACATTACTCAATGTATTGGTATTATACAATAGTCATTAACATCGGTAACAAGAAGTGTGCTCAGTGTCTTAATGTCAATGTATAGGAAAAAAATGGGAAAAAGGCTTAGAAGAAGGTTCGCAACTGTATTCACACGGCCTCGACGGCTCTTATGAAATGTACCTTTGTATGATTTGAAGGACGGAATTTAAATACATGTGTTACACCGATATACCACCGATATATCTAAGTAGCGTCTAAACAACCGACCGGGATTGTCCTACCAAATACTGATCTGATGACAAACTCAATGGGAATTTAACGTTCGTTTTCCAAAACCTTGAACTTAGAGGATGACGTCATCGCATGAGTCATCGACTTTTGCTAACTACTACCCACTTGTACCTTACACTAAAGTATATGCTAATTTTAATAAGCTGATCAGATGTGACCTCACAGTCTAACACAACCGAATGTGACGTCATCTGCTCTTGAAGTTAAAGCTTTTTCCTTACCTCGTTTACATAAGGTTCATCTAAATTCGTTGGACAGCTTAGGCGTAAGAGCGTGATACATATTTAACTTTTAAAACATATTTAATTTATAATATGTATTAATATAGTCCTATAATTTCTGGGGCGAAAAGCAACATTAGATCGTGCCGACGGGACCCAGACGTTCTCCATAATACATACATATCATCACGCCAAGTCCCTAACGGGGTTGGCAGAGAGTATAGAGCGCCAGTTCTCTCTAGACTTACATACCTCTTTCGCTTTGTCCACATTCAGTCTCTTCATACATGCTCGTCGGTTTGAAGAAAGATTGACGAAACACATATACAAAGCAAAAGTGTGTGCAAGAAGAGGCAGAGGAAGGCCACGTTCCAACTTACCTGGATCAAATAGATCGGACTCTCAAGGACGGGAACGTTAAGAGTACTCGACATATAATAAAATACATAAATATCCTCACGCTTTCCCACAAGGATCCCCGAAGGGGTAGGGAGAGGGGTATAGTTAGTACCCACACACCTACTTCCCGCCAGAGATATATTTTAGGTGTCAACGTGACAGATGGCGAGTCCATCGCCGTTACTCAAGCACGACTATACATACGCCTTTGAATTTCTTCTCAGACGTATGCAGGTTTCCCCTCGATGTTTTCCTTCACCGTAAAGCTCGTGGTGTGACTTATCACTGTACTTAAGCTCAGAAAATCTCATCGGTACAGTCGGGATTCCAACTTGCGATCTTTGTGTCGCAGGCAACTACTCGAACCACTCGGCCACCAGGGCCTCTAAGGACATACATAACATAATTACCTCAGCTTCGAAGGTATGCAAGTAAGGCCTCGGGTTCTTATACTCAATCTGCATGTAGACCTCGTGCTCCCATATCATGGATTTCCTGTAGAGGCAGTATATCCTGAAGAAGTAGGAGCGCTTCCCGTTGTCCTTTATCAGGCACAAGACGCCTGTATCTTTCTTCTTCCATTCCGAATGCGCAGGCCCCTCGGTCGTGAACAACTGGACCACAGCCGTTGCTAAGCTCTGAGAATGAGGAAATATAATGTAGTATTAAACAACCCGTTCCGATTTGCAACACCACACCTACATAAACATCAGCGAATTGATGTTTATGTAGGTATAAAGGACAGACATACAACCAGACATTCAAAACCGCTGAGTCTATGTTCCAGTATGTGAGCGCAATGAAGGAGGATTTATGGGTAAATTGAAAGATACACGCAATGGCTAACTACATATATTAATGTCGAAGACAGCTATTCTATGCCGGTCGTAACCTTTACAATCCCAGAACTTTACGACTATACATACCCACACACGTATGTATAGTCGTGCTTGAGCAACGGCGATGGACTCGCCATCTTTCACGTTGGACCCTAAAATATACCTGTGGCGGAAAGTGATTGTGTGGCTCGCTTCTTTGATAACTATAATGTTTTCCTTTACAGAAATTATTATAACCAAGTAATGTTTTATTAAATTTGTATGATTATCGGTTGGGGCAAGATTAAAAACGTACAGATAATCTATTTCCAGAATGTATGCCAATATATATTGGAGGACAGGTCAAAACAAAATCAAAATCCGTCACGATTTTTTCTGAATCCAAAAATAGTTATTTATCTGTAAGTAGTTAGTTTCAACTGTTATCTGTAAATATTGTTAATGGTTGTTATTGTACATAAAAATTTGTTATAGTTTTTGTTTATAAAAAGTTTTTATTCAACGTAGGCACTACCCGTCTTTGCACTGAACCCTATTTTATAATACACTAGCTGTCCCGCCCAGCTTCGCCCGGGTGAAAAAGTGAAACTTACTTGTAACACGATCGCAGCGTTACCTATCGGGTTCTATTGTGATGTAAGCTATCCTATCTTTTAAGTTGGCTCAAACTGCACACGGTGTACACATTTGATCGAAATCGGTTAAGTAGTTTAGGAGCCCATCGCGGACAAACAACGTGACACGCAATTTATATATATTAAGATATACATAATTTAATGCAGCTGAACCGTGGTGCCGGTAGGTATCGCCTAAAGTCGTCAAAACAATGTAATCAAGCTGGTCTATACTCATATCTATGTACCTATATGATATACTACAGTTTGATAACCGATTAATTAACTAAACATTTGTTCTATACTAACTCGAGCTAATTGAAATTTAATCGTATTTTAGTATGGTTGGAAACAAAACCACAATACACGAAAAAATACCACTATTGCTACATAGCATACTGACCGCAAGATTGTCTGTAACAATTTCAAAATAAGCCACCCGTAACAGTTACAAAGAAAACGAATTTACCACGCTTTTGTGAACGATGCATTTTGATAATGGCACAAATGCAATTACCAATTCACTGAGGCAATTAGCGCTGTATCTTTTGCACGCTAATAAAATTGCGTGATTACAGAAAAGACACAGAAGACATATAGTATACTAGCTGTCCCGCCCAGCTTCGCTCGGGTGAAAAAGTTAAATTGCCCGTAACACTATCGCAGCGCCATCTATCGGGTCCAATTGTAAATCTAAACCATTCTCGAATCCACCTTAAGACACACAGAAAGGGATAGCTTCGCCCGGGTGAAAAAGTTAAATTCCTAAAACTCGATCGCAGCGCCATCGGGTCCAATTTAATATAGCCTATGTTCACCGGAGATAGTGTAGCTTCCCAACAGTGAAAGAATTTTTCAAATCGGTCCAAAAGTTTTTGTGCCTATTCATTACAACCAAACAAACAAACAAAGTGTTCCTCTTTATAATATTAGTGTATATACAAGCTAAAGGTATGATTACACCAACTTGGGTACATGGCGTGGCTTCATACACTCTTTTTATCGACTACAGAGTTTACTTCTCTGTGTGGGCCGTATATGTTCTACAGATTGTACGACAAATTCTTCGGCATGATGCCCACAGCCCACGGCTACCTTCTCTGTATTATTTCTTCACCGTATCTGTCGCCATTGTCGGCAAATTGGGGTATGTTATGGGGATGCCATATCTTAGAACCAGAAAGGTCATATAGGAAGATGAAAATAAGTCTTATTTTAATATATACAGACTAATACAAATGTGTAATTTAATTAGTATGCCGGTAATATGCAGGCCATGTTCATAGCACCCGTTTTTCGAACCTGAGTATTATATCTAATGTCCCGAACTCTCGAATGTACCTGTGGAAATTGGCAGGCAGTTGAAAATGGGACTCAAACTCAAAGCATGATAACTAATATCAGTCTGAGAGAGAGCTAATCTCAGGACCTACAAATCCGGTGCGAACAAATACTGCATGATTTTCCCGTTTATAGAGGAAGGCTATTAACATCATGCTTCTATTAGTACATTTTATACTTTAATTTCTATTAGTACATTTTATACTTTAATTTCTATTAGTACATTTTATACTTTAATTTCTATTAGTACATTTTATACTTTAATTTCTATTAGTACATTTTATACTTAAGACTTATCGTATCGTTATTGTCTGCCTGTTGAAAGTCTGTCAAATATAAATATAAACATAATAGAGAAAATTTATTTAATTTTACGTTCACGCAGTATATATATATTTCAACACTAATATTCGAATTAAGAACCTGGCTGGAGGCCTAGGTCTCGCCATTGACCGGTTAAGTAGCAAAAGTTCCCGGAACTCACGCTACGAGAGACAATACAAAAAAAAATCGAATTAAGAATCTCTCAACTATAAATGAAATAAATTTGTATTTTCCTTTTGAGCATTTTTCCTGTTTTTTCTTTTTGATTTTCCTGTTTTTTTCCTGATGAGCTCCTTCGGGAGGGGAGAGAATTGTTATATTGTATTGGCAGCAGAGGGATTAGTCCCATTATGCTGTCAACAAAGTATAACTCTCCGAACACAGAGTGGTAACGCGCAAGTCATACTTTGGTATCGTGAGTGACACTAGGCTACGGAAACGGCTTTCCATTAGCTTGGCCGTACGTTTGTTTGCCACTCTTCTGATAAAAAATAAATATTTTCGTAATTTTATGCTTACGCTGAAACGCTCACTAACTAACTACTTACTATAATATTATGTTACTACATATGATAATGTTCTCATGAAAGTGAACACTTTTGTTATTGTCATGAGAATAAACTGTATTGTATATTAAAAAGTAGTTGGTTCTGCTGTTTTTTTCTAGTGATCTGTCGACGAATCCCATACTATTGCCGTTCCGTGGCTAGTCGCCCGCTGCCCCGAACCCCACAAACCCTCATCTAATCACAAATTTTGAGCGTAATTATTTTTTTATGGGGTTTGCCCCATGGAGACAGATCAGACGGGCCGCAAACACGCGGCCTGTCGTGCTTGAGTAACGGCTATGGACTTGTCATCTGTCACGTTAGCACACCTTTACACCTTTGCCTTTGCCTGAGGAGGCGTAAGGACATATATCATATTACTTTGAAAAATCAATCAATGGAATCAAATTGTATACGGCTGAAAAATCAAATCAAAATCAAAGTATTTTATGCAATGTAAGGGACACAGGGAACACTTATTGAACGTCACATATTTAATATAAACGAAAGTTGCCAAAGTAACCACTGTTTCCAAGAAAAAAGTACCTGCCAGGAGAAGAAACGGCGAAACAAACTCCCCGGTTTTCTTTTGTAACATTTGTTCCATTTTACGTAGGGGTAGAAAAGATTTTATTAGAATTTACTTTCAACCACGGGGCACAGCAGTACATGGGTGGCCTGGATGGCGACACGCTCCTTGGCCCAGGCGCTACTTAGTTCGGCGGCGGCGCTAGCTCAATATAACTTTCACCCTTGCAAAGGCGTAATTTTATGGGGAGAAATTTACCATCAACACTTTCTACGCTCAGTAAGCATGGACTACACAAGCATTATAACTACGTAAGAAACGTGTCTTTTACAAAATAAATAGGAAACATTATTTTATTTAAGTTTTATAAATAGTTAATAGGTGATGATATGTTAGTCCAGAGAGAACTGGGCTTTACTATCTCTGCTTAGCCCATGGAGTTATGTACATACAATATGTGTATAAATAATATTAGCCATTCACCACATTTACACCCAAGTTAAATTTGATTATTAGGTATAAGCATATAAAAAAAATATTTGAGCTGTGGTGACGGACTGCTTTGAGTTTGCAAGTGTGGACTGCTTGCACTTTTTGTGTTGCCTCAGAAATTGCAAGTTCAACCTGTTGTATTTGATTTGTATGCCTTTGATATACTTCTCAGACATATGCAGGTTTTCTCTCGATATTTTCCTTTACTGTAAAGATTGTGGTGTCACAAATCACTGTTTAGAACAAACTCGTTAGTTCAGTGGACATTCAAACCTGTAATCTTTGTATCGTAGGCAACTACAAAACGCAAACGGCCACCATGATTTTAGTTCTATTAGTTTATTATATAATATAATATAATATATCCTCACGCCTTCCCACGTCCCCGAAGGGGTAGGCAGAGGTGTATAGGTAATACCCACACACCCACTTTCCGCCAGAGGTATATTAGGTGCCAACGTGACAGATGGCGAGTCCATCGCCGTTACTCAAGCACGACTATACATACGCCTTTGAATTTCTTCTCCGACGTATGCAGGTTTCCTCTCGATGTTTTCCTTCACCGTAAAGCTCGTGGTGTGACTAATCACTGTACTTAAGTTCAGAAAAACTCATTGGTACAGTCGGGATTCGAACTTGCGACCTTTGCGTCGCAGGCAACTGCTCGAACCACTCGGCCACCACGGCTTTAGTTTATTATATTAGTATATATTCTTGTGAGGCCAGAAGTAGTAGTTATGAAGGTGAATCAACCTTGATTTCCATTTATTACTCAATAGCTTTATGGGAAATACAATTTGCAAAGGATTTTTACCACCTTTGGTGTGTACAAGGCTTGCAGACCTCTTTTACTCCAAAATCATTATATTACATGAACATTGTCCATACTAAATTACATACATACATATGATCATGCCGAGTCCTGAAAAGATTATTTAACAGAGGAACAGCAGGATATCATTGTTGTAGCTACTGCTGCACATACATATTAAAATTATAGAAATGGATTTTATTTAAATACCTTAATAATAAATACCCGGGACAATTCCACAATAAATTGACATAGTCCCAAATTAAGCAAAGCTTGTGTTATGGTAACTAGACAACAATATATTTACTTATATAGATAGATATATACTTAAATACATAGGACATCCAAGACTAAGGTACAAATACATGTGTTCATCACACAAATATCTGCCCTCAGCGAGAATCGAACCCGCGACCTCAAACATTTAAACTCAGTTTGTAAAAATGTTAATGATAAAAGATATAATTATACACTTTCAGTATATAATAATGTCTACTGTAACATCAAAATAATATAATGTCAATATCTTTATTAACACAATATTATATATTAAGTTTTGGTTAAATTTAATATTAAATTAAATGTTTTCTCCCATTGAATGAGCTACTATTGTCATCAAAACATCATGATTCAGGCAAGCTATCTACATTGGATCTGTATACTTAATACAAAATGTAGATTATTTAACATAGGCGTTGGAATTTGTTGAAGCGGTTATCGCATCGATATCGAACGATAATCCGTAGATACACCGCGATACGTAATCTACAGGCAGTCTGAATCACGCGGAACAATTTGGTATGAAATGTATAATGTTATAAGATTTATTACCTGGCATTTTGGTCCTATTAGGCTAAACACCTGTTCGTTCTCATCCCGAGATAACAGGATGCTCGGCCTGTGCTCTCCCCTCGGCATCCTGCCCACTAGACTATCAAAACACACATAAAATCACTCCAAACCTACAAGATCACAGGTGTCAGTCTGAATCACTCCAACATTTTAACGTAAAACATTTTATTTGGCACACGCTTTGAACACTTAACAAATACATGAACATATCTGTCTTAGGATGCGAACATGGTCATATTAATAATATATTTTATATAAAAATAAAAACTTGCAAATTTCGCGATTTTACTTTCTCTAGCTTCGTGACACAGTAGGCAAATGAATTTTTCAACTGAATTGCCAGTTTTATTAATTTGATCTTATCATTAAATGTATTTGAATACAAGGTGATTGACAATGGAAAAAAAGTGAAAAAACGTAATGTTATGTCATAATGATAAACACTATTACGTCCCATCGGACACAATAAATTCGGCTTGTTTGGTATTTTAACAGTGTCGCACAGCATTTACGACTGTTCAGCGAAACAGAAATCCGTATTGTGTTTGTGACTTATGCTAACAAAATGTTCGAAGTGTCAATTTTCACGTGTCATTGGTTATTTCAACCTCCATCGACGGGTTGTTTAAAACGGTCGTTTAGAAATTTAAGACAATAGAAAAACTCCACTGTCGAAACAATGATGTATTATATATAAACCCTCATTGTGTCGAAACAATTTATTTATTTACCGTCTACAATAGGGTAATCCGAAGATTGTGGCATTTAATATTGCGGCATATCTATCGATAGATATATCATATCGAAAATAAAACAATTGTTGTCTAGAATTTAACGGGTATTGTGATTATATCATGATCATGATCTACTGATTCCTGATTCTGCATCCATATTCGTTAGCCAGCTAATGTTAGGTAGCCAGTAAAAAAAAAAATGCGAAATTTTGTTTCATCTTTGTACCGCTAGGAGAGCTATACAATTCTACGTGGAACCAACATGGAATAGAAGGGGAAGATTCGAATCCCGACTGTATCAATGAGATTTCCTGATTTAAGTACAGTTTTCTTTATTTATATTGAAGAGAGGTAGGGCATAACGGGTATCCCGTTCGAATTCGGAGCTGCCTGACTGGGGCAGGACTTCCACCTTACAGAAGTCAAATAACACTATTTTTTGTGTTGTGTTCCTACGCGGTGAATAAGGTTTCCAGTAATGAGCTCCTTGGGGAGGGGGGAGGATTATTACATTGTGTTGGAAGCAGAGGGATTAAACCCATTATGCTGCCAACACACTATAACTCTCCGAACACAGAGTGGCAACGCGCAAGTGATACTTCGGTAACGTGAGCGTAAATAGGCTACAGTAACCGTTTCACATCTGGTGGGCCGTATGCTTGTTTGCCACTCTTGTTGTATAAAAAAATATATATTATAGTCACACAAGAAGCTTTACGGTAAAGGAAAACATCGAGAGCAAAACTGCCGACGTTTGAGATGAAATTCAAAACATATGTGTGAGACGTGCTTGAGAAACGACAATGGATTCGCCGTCAGTCACGTTGACACCCAGCAAAAGTGCACCTTTGCCTACCCCATTGGGGACCCTTGTTGCTATATCAGAGGTATCCCGACAAATAAAAAGGTGTATTAAAATAACATGGTTTTCCAACACTTTTTATTTTTATCTTAGTTTGCTTCACAACAAACTAGATACAAAACGATACAAATGTTAATGCTAATCTCAACTAACTTACTGATTTCTATTGCACCATTACGACAATGAGTGACATTTATCCCAATACAATGTTGCTTAAACTTACACAAATATTATACAATTTACGTACAGTCATTGAGGCTACAGAGACAAAGAATATAAAGGCAAGTTCAGAGTAAACAGCTAACACAAATTTATGTCTCGACTTTATGAGTTCATTCACTTCAGTTACAACACAGAATGTGTATTATTATTCATCATTAGATATTAAACATAACAATAGTTTCCTTGTCCTGGCTCCTGACAGTAACTGGCAAACACAATATGTTTTAAAGAGATGCAATGTCTATTTGATTTTTTTTTATGTTCGTTTTACAGCTGTTTGATATAAAGTTGATTTTTTAGGTAAACAATTTACAATGTGAAAAGTAAAACAGTATTCAAACTCGTTAAAACACGCCAAACACGTTAGAAACAAAAAAATCTAATAGCTTCTACACACTGCTAGAATTCAAGCTAATCAGAGTTTAGTGACCTTTATATCATGTTAATGAAGTTCATTAAATCCCTTGTTGCGCGATCCTGTGGTGCTAACAGCTGTTTCACATAATCGTTAAAAAGATGTCAAATTATTTAATACCAATGAACCAGCTCTACCATAGACTACGCTATTAATTTTGATTAATATAAAGACTTAAACAGAAAGACATAAAACTCTAAATGACGTACTTGGACAATATAAGATAAATATTCAGTTAAAGAAAGCAATACACAGTCTAAATAAATAAAAATTCTAGTCTATGACCAAAGCAACGAATGATGCAGTTTCAACGTAGCTGCCGTTATTCAAGGATCAATTTGTTAGATTAAAGCTATTAAAGTTCAATTTCGTTCACATATTCAGTAGAGTTGCTGTGCGGTGTATTATACTAAATTATATATTAATTGACATGCAAAAATAAACCTTTCTACTTAAACTAGACCAGCGAGCCATGATAAGTGGTGAATCGGTACATACTGGTCAGTGATATATTTATGAGATATAACTTAAAAGTCATCAGTGATATGTTTTACACAATAATTGGATATATATATATATACATATATATAGGATAAATAGACTAAGTAGGACGTTTTATAAACGTATAAAAATGTTGCCTAACACGATTATCCTGTGTTACAAACAATTTAATGATCTCAAATTTAAAGTATACATATATTAAAACTCTGTGAATTAAAACAATGCAGAACCGTCGCACGACAAATAAATAAGCGACAATAAACTTTATCTGAAAGTAAATAATGTGGAATATTGAGTGCTCAAATAAAATAATCTTTGCACATTTACCTACTTACAATTTATTATATTTAATATAAATAGCGAGTTGATAGCTGCCTTAAATGACTATAATCAGAGGAACATAAATAATAAGGGCATGCCTATTATCTTAAGGTGTTTTAACATACAGAGCAGAGTGACGGTTACGGTAAATATTAAATGAACGAAATCAGACCTTATAATTACTCAGATATAATCGAAAGTCGTGTAGAAACAAAATAAATAAGCCTTGTCGTGTGTAGCCATCGTGACGTTTTATAAGATATGTATATCCGAATATCGACCTTATTTAGTTATGTGTAAGGTTAAAACAGTTCATTCAGACGGCGATGAAGGCGCCGTAGCAAAGGATTATACAGTACCATACCTACATTATTACATTTAATTACCGTAGATACTAGACACATGAATTCATATAAAAAGCTGCCATAGAGACTTATATATAAGTAAATATCCAGAATAGCTTAAGTTGTAGAGTAATTGTGCGATATTAGGAATACAACATTAATCAAATAGATTGCCACAGTACACAAAAGGTAACAGTACAAACTCAACAATTTTCTTGCACATCTATACTTCGACAAGCAATAATACCGACTCAGTGTTGGCATGTCTAAATGCTAATTACATAGAATACATAACTAATTAATTATGTTCGTAATAATTGTGTGTTACAAACGTATTTACGTGTATCTAATTACGTATATCAAATTATATTAATTTGCCAGGTTGAAACGCTTTATAAATATAATTACGATGACTGTTTATTTTTGTCTGCTGTGGTATATTATATTAATCTACAAATTGACACTACCCAAAAGACGAGATAGGACATGAAATAAATCACACATTTAAAATTACGAGGAAATTTAAGTTTCCGTTATTTGAAGTCTTTGACGTAGATTTTATTGGTATGAATAGAAAATATTAACGAAAATTTAAGCATAATAAATACAACACAATAATTTAATTAAGTTTTGAACTGTTTGATGCCTGTAGGTTGGCACGCATGCTTGTCACTTTTACTGTAAGAAAGGACACGGTTATTTATATTCATACCAAATAAAATCTTCATTAAAGAATTGGTTGACACCGAGACACCTAGTAAATGCGTTGTATCATTCGATGTTTACAAGAAGAATAAGGCAAGATGCGTTGATAAGTTCTCACTAGTAATTACGTTTTCTAAGTTTGAAAATAAATAAGAAATCGTTCTCACGCCAAATCCTTCAGTTACTATTAAAATTTAGATCGCAATAAGTTCCAGTGTTCACTTCAAAACATGTGAAAATTTAGGCGATAGATGTATACGAAAATACCTCCGTCCCTTTCGCTCTTTCGGTAAGACCTACACAGCAGTTACTTAATTATCGATTCTATTTACTTCATTGTTTCGTACGTAACGAAATAATTAAGTGAATAAAATCAAGCCACAGGGATTGACATGATGGCGAAAGCCCGTTTTAATAAAAAAAATATTATAATATGTCTTTACGGTCAGTTGTAAGAGTTATAATTGACATTTATTTTGAAATACTTGTCAAAAAAAGATGATATAAAGCAGAATGTGTCCTTCTTGTCAAGCCTTCTATCTTACTCTTCGACTTGTGCCCTTGACATAATGACTTTTGGCCTCTTACAACTGAACGATACACTAAATTTCGCACAAAACTGCAAACCAGATTATTATTATTACTGTATTAAACATACGAGAATATAATAATTTAAAAAATTTACACACTTATTAAATTATTTCTATACATGTACATCGAGATTCGGTTATTTAAAACACAAGAAATACAATATAAATATGGTCAAAGAACACCTAAAAGCATTGGATGTGGAAATTAATATTTACTAATTACTTCAATTTAAAATTGAACGAAACAGCTTGTTGTCTCTTTACACGTTAAACCTATGAAGGATGGCGTGACATTTAGATCTCTCAGTCCACAGACATTGAAAACATGCTTAAAATAGAATCGTTTCATACAATTAAAATAAAATTATACAATAACAACACCACACAAAAAATTAAATTGCTACACAAAATTGTACTCTCTATATTTGAATATAAGGTTTTAATTAAAATAACTAAGCGTATGATTCATTATTATCTTTAGGAACACAAATTCAGCTACCAATGTTTATATTAAAATTAAATAAATCATTATACGGATGCCAGTTTTTGTATACAATCCTTTCAATCATTAAGCATAATATTATTTATTCATAAATAAATAAAATATCTTAAGAATTAGTTTTAAGTGTAAATTTGACTTTATCTTCATCACAAATAAAGTCGAATTTACAACAAGCTTAATTACAAGCTTGACAAAAGAGGTTTAACTGAAGGTTTTTAAAATTACCTTAAATAATAATTACAATTTGTATTACCCAGGTCGAAACATTTCTGAATATATATGTACTTATAGTAGGTACATTATAGCATCACAAACACTATCTAGATCTGACACAATCGACTATCTTATCGAGTACACTCGATTGCAAGAATCGATTAAATCGTCTTCAACAAACGAATAAAAAATAAATTCGAAATGGTCGCTAAGTAACATAAAAAACACATGCAAAATTCTACTTTCGCCGAATATTAATACGAGCTACATTAATTTGTACACCGTGTCCCACTAGTGGTGGGCCAAGATAGTCAGTGCGTTGTAATACTATACCTTATTGAGATTACGTTCGCTTTGGGCAAGTCCGTGTAGTCCGTGGGACATGAGTGAGGGAGACAGCTCAACTGCCGTCTTTTTTCGTAGATGGGTCTACGCATTTTATGCCGGCACCCTCAGATTTTTCCGGAACCGACTGAGTGTTTTTTGTATCTGAAATAAGAAATTCGATTGGTCGACAAATACCGATCTACTCTATTTGAAAAAAACGTAGCCAATTAGAAAAAGTGAGCGAACTGTAGAAAAAAGTCACAAACAAAACATCCCCAAAAATAATATCAACATAAACAAAAAGTGGGTGTGTGGGTATTACTTATACACCTCTGCCTACCCCTTCGGGGACCCTTGTGGGAAGGCGTGAGGATATATTATTATTATTATTATAAACGCGAGCGGAGGCGTAGATGACAACTAGCTACCTACATATATCATAGAGAAGCAAGTTTTGTTTGAACACGCTAATCTGAGGGATTAGTAATCCGAAGTATTTTGCTTTAGATAGCTCGTTTATTAAGGAAGGCTTAACCTTTATATTATAATGCAATTGGAATAATCAAAGTATTATACGTATGTATAATACTGCTGCTGCAACACAAAGATTGCAAGTTCGAATCCCGACTGTACCCATGAATATAATTATTTTTCCGGACTTACGTACATTGATTAGACACACCACGAGATTTACGGTGAAGGAACACATCGAGTAGGAACCCGCATACGTGTGAGAAAAAATTTAAATGCGTATATATAGTTTGCACGCCATCTGTCAAGTTGACACCTAAAGTATATCTGTGGTGGAAAGTGGGTATGTGGGTACTACCTACACAACTTTGCCTACCTCTTCTGGGACCCTTGTGAGAAGGCGTGAAGGTATATATTATTATATATATAAAACAATTTCACGCGAGCGAAAGCGCGGGTTTCAGCTAGTATTTTGTATGTTGCACGTCGCTGATAACGTTTAAACATTACAGCTGAGCACGTACGCATCTAATCCCTAAGTGATAAAGATAAGAAACGACGGACACCACTTCCTAGTGTCATCCAATCACCATGTCACTCTTATCAACCATTGTACTCCCAGCTTAAAACGGCGCATTGAATTTAGAACCTTATTTGTAGCAACTAAGAAATACATACATACATATCATCAATAGTGCGCCAGTTCTCTCTAGACTTACATACCTCTTTCGCTTCGCCCACATTCATCAGTCTCTTCATACATGCTCGTCGGTTTCGAGTACTCTTAACGTACCCGTCCTTGAGAGCCCGATCGATTTGATCCAGGTAGTTGGAACGTGGCCTTCATCTGCCTCTTCTTGCACACACTTTTGCTTTGTATATCTGTTTCGTCAATCTTTCTTCACTCATCCTTTCTATGTGTCCAAACGAACGTAACATGCCTTTCTTCATCTTTACAATCACGCCCTCATTCACGCCAGTAGAGGGCAAGATTGTAAAGACTAAGAAATGTATTTATACAAATAAAATTGAAATGTTTTCACAACTTGAGATAGTGTCTATCATTAACACTAATTAGTTTGTCAGTCTTCTCGACGTCTACCATAAAATATCACAGTTAAAAATGCGCTCTAAACTGAATCATGCAAGGTTGAAAATTCCGTTGAATGAAAACATTGTTTATTGTTGTACACAGTAAACTTCCGTAATTTGATTCCGAATAAAATAGACTTGTACAAACGAATGCCCGAAAAGCTATGAAAATTAATATATTGAAGTAATCACGGTAGCTTCGTACGGGTTATGAGTTACGCGCAATATTCCCTACTCCTCCTAATATTATAAATAGGGAAGTTATAATAATATATATCCTCACGCCTTCCCACAAGGGTCCCCGAAGGGGTAGGCAGAGGTGTATAGGTAATACCCACACACCCACTTTCCGCCAGAGGTATATTAGGTGCCAACGTGACAGATGGCGAGTCCATCGCCGTTACTCAAGCACGACTACATACGCCTTTGAATTTCTTCTCAGACGTATGCAGGTTTCCTCTCGATGTTTTCCTTCACCGTAAAGCTCGTGGTGCGACTAATCACTGTACTTAAGTTCAGAAAAACTCATTGGTACAGTCGGGATTCGAACTTGCGACCTTTGCGTCGCAGGCAACTGCTCGAACCACTCGGCCACCACGGCTGATGAAATAGGGAAGTTTATGACGATATATTATTAGCTGAATTGGCGCAAAGGCTATGTTTTATTCTAGAAAAACTACCAATGAAATCAAATCAACAAATAAAAAATCTAATCGAGAAGGGAAGGAGCAAAAAGATGTTACAATACGAGATGCGTCCAACGCTGGGAGGTTTTACAGCAATAATCTAATCTACCTATCTAGCCGTGGTGGCCGAAGGACTGGAGTAGTTGCCTGCGACACAAAATATCGCAATTCGAATCCCAACTGTACCAATGTGTTTTTCCGAACGAAAGTACACCACGAGCTTTCAGTGAAGGAAAACACCGAGAGGAAACCTGCATACTTTTGAGAAGCAATTCAAAAGGCGTAAAGTCGTGCTTGAGTAACGGCGATGGACTCGCCATCTTTAGGGGAAAGTGGGTGTGTGGGTACTACCTATACACATGTCTATTCCTTCACATGGGACCCTTCTGGATATATATATACCTCTCCTTCCCAGAAGGGTCCCGAAGGAATAGACATGTGTATAGGTAGTACCCACACTAATCTACGAATACGCCGATAGAGATGGTCACGTCATATATCTTCGCTTCCGCACCATTCGCGTGGGTTTCCAGCTCAATTCCGAGAGCGCGTCAGAGAACGATAACTCAACTTTATCGCTACATTATCTCCTGTATTGCCGCTTGCGCGTCATTTTATCGCGCACAGTTATAGTATACGGTGACAGGAGGATTGCGATAAGGCAAACGTGCCATAAATGGTGTGTAATGCGTTGTTTATTACATGACAAACAAAGTAAATTACAAAGGGTGGACAGGGTTACCTTTCCAATGTCCTAGCTATGCTATCTGATAACGACGATCAATATTATCACAGGGTAATACCAAATGATAGATGGATCGCGATAACATGTCGAATTAACCATTTAGGGCAAAAAAAAACAAGAAACATAGTGAAATTAGAACAATTGAAGAATTTAAACTGTCGTGAAAAAATTATCAATATGACGCGCAGACGGAAGACAGTTCACCACTGTTTCGACAGATACTGTAAGACTAAAAACCATTTCTATAATATATCCTCATGCCTTCCCACAAGGGTCCCCGAAGGGGTAGGCAGAGGTGTATAGGTAATACCCACACACCCACTTTCCGCCAGAGGTATATTTGGTGCCAACGTGACAGATGGCGAGTCCATCGCCGTTACTCAAGCACGACTATACATACGCCTTTGAATTTCTTCTCGGGCGTATTCAGGTTTCTTCTCGATGTTTTCCTTCACCGTAAAGCTCGTGGTGTAACTAATCACTGTACTTAAGTTCAGAAAAACTCATTGGTACAGTCGGGATTCGAACTTGCGACCTTTGCGTCGCAGCAACTGCTCGAACCACTCGGCCACCACGGCTCTCGGCTCGAAAAACCATTTCTAAGTAAACAAAATTGGTACCAACCACGAGAAATGTATGGCTCGCATCGCACCGCATCGGAATGGCTACGAAGGATGCGGCAAAAGCCGATCGCGTCCGGATGCCAACTCGATCGGTACCGTACCGTCGATTGCGAACGTATGCGTTTCTGCACCTTTTCAAA